>NW_026473633.1:0-10177 GCF_026875155.1 Cherax quadricarinatus | reverse complement strand
GAAAGACACATTAGGTGCCACTTATAAAATTTTAATGGCCCCTCACACAGTTATGGGATTATACATTATTGTGCCATGAGGACTAGGCTGATTTTATTTAAATTAAATTAAGACCTTTCAGGGTTGTAGACAGTCTGAAATAAGTTTTTAATGATGAAAACAAAAATATTTTTTATTCCTTTTATTCTTTAAATTTTTGACTAATATAATAAATTTTCTAGATTCTGAAGAGAAATTGTGAAGGTTTTTAGTAAATTAATGTCGGAGGGAATGCAATAGAGGGAATTTTAATAAAACATTGGGAACCATATGATGAAAAAAAGTGACAAAAATCTGGGAAATAAAGGGTTAGATATTGTTTTAGAGGGAGTATAGAGGAAGTAAATGTGTTTAGATATTTGGGAATGGCTTTATCGGCAATTGGATCAATGAAAGATTAGGTTAACAAAACAGATGAGAGTAAAATGATGAGAAGGGGGTATTGAAGCAGTTGTAAAGACTAGATCTTTATAGAAACAAAATGGGGAATGTGCGAGTCTAGTGATACAAGCAGAGCTAAACGAGTGAAACTTGGTTCTAAACGTTGCAACGAGGAGGAGACTAGAGGAAGTGGAAATATCAGGTTCGAGGGCAATATATAGAGGGAATATTATGAGAATTAGGGGTATAGATATTAAAAGACTATATAAAGTTTACCCAAAAATTAATTCAGAGGGCTGTGGAGGGATTGTTGAGGTGGTTTGGGCATGAGAAGATGTACCAGAGTAAATCCTAGCCATACTGAAGTTGAGTGATTTCAACACATCAGCCCCTTTGAATATTACTCCTAACCCTTTATCTCTTCAACGACTGTCCTATCACGGAAAAAAATTCTGCTCAACTTGTGGCTGTGAAAGACATGGTTTCAAAGCTTGCACTACCCCCTCTCGTTAAAATATCTGAACTGTAAAAGTGAACATCGCACTCTTGTTGTTAAGTGCCCTATGAGGAAAAAAAATTATCAAGAAAAAACCAAAAGGAACAAATCAAAACATCTAAAAAATCTCCAGCATATCCTTCTCACAAAATTGCAAGCTATCCACCAAAATTCTCGAGCCCACTAAAACCGACGCCCTCCACTAGCAACTTAACTCTCCACTACCTGAGGGCCCCTTCCTAAAAAAAAATTATTTTTGCGATGTTTTCCAACAAAATGAAGTACAATCTGGGCCTTTTAAACCCAAACTCCTAAAACTCTTTCAGACTCAAAAACCAGCCAAGATTACCACCCCTCATTTTCTCCACCCCGCTGATAAAACCCACATTTTCCCCAAAAAAATCATCACTTTGAGCACCTGAAAAAATGATTCCAAACCTGCAGCTCTCTTGTTCAGAGCCACCACCACCCAAGGACAAGACCCCCCTACAAATGCACTGAGACAAACCACCAACGTTTCCCAAAATGTCCGACCATTACAGGTTTCGCTAAAAGTCTTCCAACCTACTGAACTATCCGAGGAAGCGGAAAAAAAAACCCAAATGGGGGAAAAAAAAGAAGAAAATTTTTTAAGAAAATTTGGCCTACAGACTGAACCCACAGAAAGGCGAGCCATTGGGGGAAGTTTCTCCGATTTCAAAAAGGGAACCTTAAGCTTAACAAACTCCTGAAAAATTTGTCACACTTCAATACTTTTTTATAAACTTTAAACGGTAAAAAACGAAATCTCCTTCAGAACTCAAAAAAGACTCCCCTTTCTGACCCCACAGCAGTAAACCGACACATTTTTCCTTTAAAACTTCAAGCTGCCCTCTTCTATTGCTCTCCCTGCCTAACTGCCGCCTTCCCTTACATTATCAAAGATATACTCAAGACTACAATCAGCAAACTCAAGACGTGTCCCTGCTTTTTTATGCTCGTCTACATCTGGGCCATACAAAATGCCTCTGCTGCTGGTTTATGCCTCGGCTCTTTTTCTACTACTGCATGACATTCCTCCCAGAGTTTATTCTTCGTCCTGTCCCCATTTCCCCCTCACCTCTTGTGGTCTTACCTGTGATAGTCATAATGGTGGTTTGGAAAAAATGCTGCAGAAACACTTCATTAATTCCAATCACCATTCCTAAGAAGAAAAGAAAACCATTCGAGATTATTATTTATTGTTAAACAAAAACAAATTCGCAGACATCAAGTAAATGCCTCTACTTTCTTTAAATCCCCCAACTCCAATATGCCAGGGATCACCAAGTAACACTCATAACACAGATATTTGAAAATAATCTCTCTGGTTTTCAGTAAGATTAATTTAATTATTAAAGTTCTGAAGTAATTATCTATTATACATTTTTTTTCCTTGAAGGCCGTTGAATGAAGGGTTTTTGATCAGGGAAATGGTATCTAACCCTTGTATGGATTATATGGATTAAACTGTTCCCCGTGCGCTGTTTGACTACCACTAGTTTGAAACCGTACGATAATAATAATAATAATAATAATAGATAATGAGATAATAATAATAATAATAATAAAATAATAATAATAATAATAAATCATTATACGCTTCTCACTAACGTAGCTCTCGTAAGCAAATAAATCTGATTGGTTCATCTGTCAATACATTATAACCAAGCTAACTAAAAAAAATTACTGGCTTAACTTCCACACACATGTCAAACAGAGTTTTCGCGAAGTCTGGCACCCATATCACTATAATTGTCATTTATAATCAACACTGCGTATAAACAATGCTCTTGTCACGAAAGGTCATTGTCCTAAATTGCAGTGGCGGCTGACTATAGATTTCATTCCCCACTCGTCAATATTATTTTATTTGTTTAGAGAAAAATTGAATCGAGATTACGCACTTATCTAATAGCCTTTTAAAAATAAAAATGCATTTACTACAAAAAAATACAGGAGGTAAATAGGCACCTGGGTGAAGTCTTCATTAGCATAACGTTTGGACCCTCAAGTGTGCTTCGTTTAAGTACGGTTCAACACAATAATTAGAAAAATCAAGCTTTTAAATGGGCGACTAGTGCGAGTTGGTCACATTTAGCTTTGACAATTAAATATGAGTAAAACGGGTTAAAAAAATATTTGAGTAGGATGTGGCCCTAACATTCTATTTAATGGTGTAAAAATACCGATAAGTAAATGATAACACAAGTATACAACAGTATGGGTTTCAATTGTCAGAACTTATCGAATGCTCAGTCCAGACTTCTTCCAGTCGAATGCAGTAATTAACTAAATATTTTAGACAACTTTCTCTGGCATTTCGCAGAGAAACGTTTCGGCAGTAAAGATATCTATCTGTTTTTAAATGAGTATAGTGTATTAATGCTATAGTACTTACTGAGCAAAAAGTCTTACATAGCCCACGTTAACGCTGTTTTAGTTCTATAATGACGCGTGCTGTGAGAATCAACAAAAGACTACGTTAATTAATTGTATTACTTTCGACATTCACCATTTATTTACAATACCAGTCATAAAACATACCACTTAAACCAGTCTTGTGTTGCTTACACCCTATTTTCAGTAACCCACAAGCACCACTACATATATGTTATCCATCTCAAAGAAACAACCAGAAACAGAGCTACTAGGAGACAATATAAAACGCAAAAACCAGCAAACAAAATATCAACACAACAACACAATAACAACAAAACCCACTACCTTCACCACAACACAATAACAACCAACCCCACTATCAACAACAACACAATATCAAGCAAAAACCCACTATCAACACAACACAATATCAAACAAAACCCCACTAATCAACACAACACAATATCAACAAAACCCACTATCAACACAACACAATATCAACAAAACCCACTATCAACACAACACAATATCAACAAAACCCACTATCAACACAACAACAAAAAATATCAACAAAACCCCCTAATCACACAACACAATATTGTTTACGTAGATTGCTTTCACCAGAAAGCAAGTCAAACTTCGGCCTCTCTTGTCCACTGTAACAACATTTACAAAAAAAAATCAAGTAATATCACTGCAGAAGGAAGATTATAATTCAAGAACTATTTCTCATAAGTATATTTTCAAAATCTAGAGGAATCATTAGCTAAGTAAGCCACATGTGCATCCATTAAGAATCTCGAGAATTTTCGCTGTGCAAAATTGAGGCCTATACACATACATGGCACATGCCAAGAAAGCTGAAAATGTATTTTAACTATTTTAAGAGTGATAATACATTTAAACTAGTCAATCCCGGTAAATATAACACTAGAGACAGTAGAAGTGAGAGGTAATTTTCAGCTCGAGTCTCCTCAGATTTAAATAGTGTTCAATCTTTTGCCTTAAAATAAGGAAGAAGACAAACCTAAATTCTTGAGCTAGAAGCGAAGTGCAGACAGCTGGAAGATGACGCCTCAAGGTGAGCAGGTCCACTAAGAAGGTCATGCTAAAAACATTGGAGAAGAGAACCAGTGTGTTGCTGTGTCCAGAAAAGTTTCATATTATAAATATATCTACAGACAGTTGATGTTTCAAGCATCATCTACCAGGGGTTGACGAACTGATTACCTCAAAATTCCCTCTCCCCCTTAGACTGTCTCATATGTTATAGTGTTTATAATCGTCAGTATCGACTGAAGAATCCGCTATAGCAGTGACTAGTAACAACAAAAACTGTAACATAAGTGTTATATATGTGTCTTACCCCATCAGCTTCATTGGTATTATATACCAGTGATTCTATGATCCATAAATATTAGAGTTTTATATTAGTTTTAAAATATTTTTCCAGTAAGCAATCAGAGATAAAGTATTTTCAAGCATAATAAAACCTAAAACAAAACTAATCTGTTTACAGAGCAGTTTACAGTACAGTTGAATTATTTATGTTACGGATTTCGCTTATTAAAGAAGTTTTCATAATTACTATAATAGTATCCATTAATGTTAATTATTTGGCATAAAATCAATCAGTATTAGCCAGAAGACATATTACCAGTTGTCTACACACACAACATAAAATTTGAACCAGTCAGTTCTCAAATGTCTTGCTATATTAAATAATGAAGGTGCTAAGCATAAGTAATCTCGGCCAAATAATTAAAGGGAAGGCACAGACCAAATTAATATGATAAAGTGTACAAACCTATTGAAGGAGAATAATGTGATACTTACATCGACACCGTTTCGCCCACAATCACAGTGGGGCTTTATTAAGTCACAAGCAGATCTACATGGGTGGAAGGTACGTGAGTATTTATAGGATGGAGTCGGGTGGAGAATGTTGGGTAGATTGGATCTGATAAGGATCTGCATGGGACTGGCGGGTGCGTATGTAGTTTTGGTGGATAACGATGAAGTTTCTTGGCAAGGTGTTATAGCTATGTTAGGCTTGTGACTTGGTAAAGCCCACTGTGTGGGTGAAACGTTTTTCCATAAAAGGATCCAATATACTGTTTGGTTTATTTTTCCATTGTGTCGGTAATTGTATACCATTTTATTTTCCAGGTTCGGGGGGGGGGGGGGGGGGGGGGGGGGGGCGGCTTCCCTCTCCTAGATACAACATTAAACACAGCTAAAATTCAAAATAATAAGAAACAGCTGGTTTGTTTCAGAGCTGAAAGTATGACACATAACACAAGTTTGACCACCCTGACACAAGTGTGACCACGCTGAACACATGCAGTTTATGTGTTACCATCGCCTTCGTAATAGCATCCACTAAGGGTTACCTTAAAAAAAGGATGCCTTTTTTTTTTTTTTATTCTTTCTCGAACTCTTATTTTGCTCACCAATCACTTCAGTTTTCAAAAACTTGAACAATGAATATTTTTTATATTGCTTATAAAAAAAAGTTGTTGACCTCATTCCCAGGATGCTGGTAGTGGTGTGTACAAGGTCTGGTGTAGTGGTTGTAACTTATATTATGTGGAGCAGACTGGAAAACCACTTGATGCTAGGTTATCACAGCACCGATACTCGATCCGAACAGGACAAAAATCCAGTGCCATATTTAACCATACACAGGTTTGCAATAATCTAGTGGAAGCCAGAGTCATAGTTCCTAGTTCTTATTGGATGGAAAGAATTATTCTAAAAATCAGCTATTTTAAAACATAACTTTCGCTGTATAATAATAGATTAGAATTGTTGAAACTTCACTCTTTTATAATTGAAACAATTGTACATAGCCTTAAGATGGGTTCTTATAGATTGCTCCTGATATAATATATATATATATACAATAATTATATAATATAATATAATAATATATATATAATATATATATATATATATATATATATATATATTATATATATATATATATATTTGTTGTTTTTTTTAACAAGTCGGGGGGTGCCGTCTCCCCACGGAGGCTAGGTGACCCAAAAAAGAAAGAAAACCCCATAAAAGAAATACTTTCATCATCATTCAAACACGTTTCACCTAACTCAACAACAAATCACTGTTTTTTGCAAGGTGCTCAGAACACAACATCTTAGAAAGCATATACCTATAAAGATACCACACCATATCCCTTCCCAAACTGCCACTATCCCAAACCCCCCTTTAGAGTGCAGGTATTGTACTTCCCATTTTCCAGGGCTCAAGTCCGGCTACATAAAAATAACCGGTTTCCCTGAATCCCTCACTAAATATTACCCTGCTAGCACAACTCCAACAAATCGTCACAGGTCCGAAATACCATTCGTCCTCCATTCACCATATTAACATGCTCACACGCACGCTTGCTGGAAGTCCAAACCCCTCGCCTACAACACCTCATTTACCCCTCCTCCAACCTTTTCGAGAACGGAACCCCTACCCCGCCTTCCTTCCCCTACAGATTTATACACTCTCCATGTCATTCTACTTTGATCCATTCTCTCTAAATAAACCAAACCACCTCAACAACTCCTCTTCAGCCTCTGACCTAATACTTTTATTAACTCCACACCTTCTAATTTCACACTCCAATTTTCTGCATAATTTTTAAACCCACCACACTTTGCCTTTAGACAGGACATCTCCACTCCCTCCAGCCGCCTCCTCGCTGCTGCTTTTCAAAACCCAAGCTTCACATCCATATAAGAGTGTTGGTCTACTATACTTTCATACATTCCCTTCTTTGCCTCCATAATAACGTTTTTTGTCTCCACAAAATACCTCAATGCACCGCTCACCTTTTTTCCGTCATCAATTCTATGATTAACCTCATACTTCATAAATCCATCCGCCGACACGTCAACTCCCAAGAAATCTGAAAACATTCACTTCTTCCATACTCCTCCCCAATTTGATATCCAATTTTTCTTTATCTAAATTATTTGATACCCTCATCCCCTTTTACTCTTTTATATGTTCACTTTAAACTTCTACCTTTACAAACACTCCCAAACTCACCCCAATAATTTTTGAAATTTTTCTTTAGGATCTCCCATGAGCAAAAACTCATCAGCAAAAAGCAACTGTGTCATTCCCATTTTGTATTTGATTCCCCAAAATTTTAATCCCATCCCTCCCCGAAACACCCTAGCATTTACTTCTTTTACAACCCCACCAATAAATATATTAAACAACCATGGTGACATTACACATCCCTGTCTAAGACCTACTTTTACTGGAAAGTAGTCTCCCTCTTTCTACACACTTTAAATCTGAGCCTCATAATCCTCATAAAAAACTCTTTACAGCATTTAGTAACTTACCACCTATTCCATATACTTGTAACATCTGCCACATTGCTCCCTATCCACCTATCATATGCCTTTTCTAAATCCATAAATGCAAAAAAAACTTCCCTACCTTTATCTAAATATTTTCACATATATGCCTCAATGTAAACACTTGATCTACACATCCCCTCCCCACTCTGAAACCTCCTTGCTCATCCGCAATCCTACATTCTGTCCTTACCTCTAATTCTTCAATTATAACCCTACCGTTACACTTTTCCTGGTATACTCATAAACTTATTCCTCTATTTTTTTTTTACAATCTCTTTTGTCCCCCTTCCCTTTATATAAAGGGACTAAACATGCTCTTTTGCCAACCCCCTAGGTACCTTCCCCTCTTTCATACATTTTATTAAACAAAAGTTCCCAAACCCACTCCAACACTATATCTTCCCCTGCTTTTAACTTTTCTGTCATGATCCCATCAGTTCCAGCTGCTTTACCCCCTTTAATTCTACATAATGCCTCACGCACCTTTCCCCACACTCACATCCTGTTCTTCTTCACTCCTAAAAGATGGTATACCTCCCTGGCCAATGCATGAAATTACCGCTTCCCTTTCTTCGTGACATTTAAAAGTTCCTCAAAATATTTTCGCCATCTACCCAAAACCTCCATCTCCCCATCTACAAACTCCCCTACTCTGTTTTTAACCGACAAATCCATTCGTTCTCTAGGCTTTCTTAACTTGTTTAACTCCAAATTTTTTTCTTATTTTCATTAAAATTTCTTGACAGTGCCTCTCCCACTCTATCATCTGCTCTCCTTTTGCACTCTCACCACTCTCTTCTGCTTTCTTTTACTCTCCATATACTCTACTCTTCTTATAACACTTTGCTTTATAAAAACCTCTCACAAGCTAACTTTTTTTTCTTTATACCACCCTTTACTTTCATCATTCCACCAATCACTCCTCTTTCCTCCCGCACCCCCCCTCCTATAACCACAAGCTTCTGCCCCCCATTTAATACTGCATTTTAAAACTATTCCAACCCTCTTTAAACCCCCCCCCCCACTACTAATACTTGCACCAGGGCCCACCTTTCTGCCAATAGTTCTTATATCTCACCAACTTCCTCTCCCTTAGTTTATACATTCACCTCCCCTCTTGCTTTTTTGTTTGCCATTTTCCTCTTTTCCATCTACCTCTTACTCTAACTGTAGCTACAACAAATAATGAAACCGCTTTATCAGTTGCCCCTCTATAAACGTGTACATCCTGGGGCTACCCATCAATCTTTTATCCACCAATACATAATCCTAACAAAATACTTTCATTACATGCTATATCAAAACCTTGTATATTTATTTATCCTCTTCATAAAATGTGATTACTTATTACCAAACCTCTTCTACACATAGCTCAATTAAAGGCTCCCCATTTTCATTTCACCCCCTGGCACCCCAAATTTTACCTACTATCCCTCCACATTTTTGCCGACTTTAGCTTGAAATCCCCAACCACCCTTACTCTCAAACTGGTTAAAAACTCCTACGCATTCACTCAACATTTCCCAAAATCTCTCTCTCTCTTCTACACTTCTCTCTTCTCCAGGTTTCATATACGCTTACTATAACCCACTTTTCACAGCCAATCTTTATTTTATCCACATAATCCTTGAATTAATACATTTGTGGTCCCTCTTTTCCTGCATACTTTATCCTTCTTTAGCTCTAACTCTATTTGAAAACCCCTGACCTAAAACCCCTTTACTCCTCTCCACTGAAACTCTCCCACCCCCCTTTAGCTTTGTTTCACTTAAAGCCAGGACATCCAGCCTCTTCTCATTCATAACATCCACAATTTTATCTCTTTCTTATCATTTGCACAACAATCCACGCACATTCAGACTTCCCACTTTGACAATTTTCTTATTATTATTTTTTTAAGTAATTTATTACAGGAAAAGGGGTTACTACTCATTGTTCCCGGCATTTTTAGCTGACTTTTACAACACGCATGGCTTACAGAGGAAAGATTCTTATTCCACTTTCCCCATAGATATAAAAGGAAAAATAATAAGACCAAGAACTATTAAGATAAAATCAAAGAAAACTCAGATGAGTGTGTTAAAAAACGTTTTACATGTATGTGTAGTTGACCTAAGTGAGTAGGAGTAGCCAAGACGTAAACCCGTAATCTTGCATATTTATGAGACAGACAAAAGACACCAGCAATCCTACCATCATGTAAAACAATTACAGGCTTTCGTTTCCCCACTATTTGGCAGGACGGTAGTACCCCCCTGGTGGTTGCTGTCTACCAACCTACTACATTATATATATATATGTTACGACTTTTATGTCGTAAAATTAAATAAAATGTTCCTGGCTCCTAAAGGCTGCTCACTCTGCTGTCTAGTGGTTATATAATTTAACTGAAAAAAAACAGCAACTTTTCGGCTAGCATGTACCATACAAAAAAAGAAGCATGATTTATAAGGAAGGACATAAAAAATACCTA
>NW_026473632.1:0-10913 GCF_026875155.1 Cherax quadricarinatus | reverse complement strand
TTTCGTCTTTGCCCCTAACCCGTACTCCGTCAGCGGTCTCTTTTTTCCTTCACCTCCGCGCTTTAAACTTGACTGGGTTAAACTTAGGAGCCAGTTGTTGGGACCAAGCTTGTAGCCTGTCCAGATCCCTTTGTAGTCCTACCTGATCCTCATCCTTAAAATTCACCACATCAACTTCACACCGTCTTGTGTGTGTGTGCGCGCACGTACGTGTATGTGTACTCACCTAACTGTGGTTGCAGGGTCGATTCATAGCTCCTGCTCCGCCTCTTCACTTGTCGCTACTAGGTCCACACTCTGCCTGTGTGTGTGGGGTGTGTGTGTGTGTGTGCGTATACTCACCTATTCGTGGATGCAGAGATCGAGTCGTCCTGTGTGTTTTATGTGTGTTTGCGTGCATACAAAATAAAGTTTCCAATGAACAGGTGCAATTAAATTCACGCACAATTGAACAGTGTGTGAACCCTGCGCTCTACCACTAGGTTGTGTTGGTTACAAAAGGAAGCCAACTGTTTATCATATTTAGGTATCGTCTGCAGGTGCTATCACTAGGCGCAAATGCGACCACAGTACAAAATTTGAAAATTACCAACTAGTGCATATTGTAGAATCAAGCCTTACTGCGTCAGATTTAAACTGTAATTTGTCTAAATAATAATTTAATCTAAAATAAAATGCGTACCCATATACTTGACAATATACTTGACAATCATGTTTCCTGTTGAGCTCAAAACAATGGAATTCAAAGTATGCAACTTCCTGCGTCAGATTAACGAAGATCAGGTCATTCGTCTTTATGGTCGACTCATTATAAATCAAGCCATACTTCATCGAGTTGACAGTAAAGTCACACTTTGCTTACTCTCGTTGACTTGCTGTAATGGTATTGGTTTTTTGTTTGTGTTTATAATGGTTCCTTATCATATACGTATATATATATATATATATAATATATATATATATATATATATATATATATATATATTATATATAATATATATTTATATATATTAATATATAATATATATATATATTAATATATATATACATATATTATATACTGTTACTCCATACCTACTTTCTTATACACTTTTACTCCATCCAGATTTACGTTCGCTATATACTTGCTTCAGACCTACACACCTACATTTACTTTACACTGTTCCTCCGGATTTAGATTCGTTTATCTTACCTCTCCACTCTGTCATTTAGTTTTTCTGCTGAGGGTGCTTTCGTGGGAGGTTTCTATCTATAAAGCGACCTACTTAAAAAGCCCTCTGGTGCTGTCACTGTGTGATGCTCTCCTCTTTCGCAGTCCTTTATAAACTTGCCAGGTCAATATTACTACACCTCTAGGATAATCTGATTCCTCTTTGTGAATGCTGTATACACTTCTTACGCCAGAGCACATCTCCCTCCCTCTCTCTCTCTCTCTTACCTTCTGGTTCTCACATTACGAGAGTTGCCCCTACGCTCTTGCCAAATATAAACCCCCAGGTCATCAGATGTAGAGCAGAGATGCATTGTTGCATCGCGTGACATGGAAGAAGAGGTGGAAAGATGTTTCACTGAGATTACAGACTTGGTCGTCAAGATCACACTGGAGGGCCTTCATCGCTGATATATATAGCAGGTCGTCAAGATCACACTTGAGGGCCTTCATCATTGATATATGCAGACCTGGTCTTCAAGTCACACTGGAGATCATTCATCACTGAGATATACAGACCTGTCCTTCAGTAATAATAATAATAATAATAAATAATTATAATAATAATAATAATAATAATATAATAATATATAATAATAATAATATAGTAATAATAAAGAACAAAAAGGCACAATACCGTGACTGGAACAATACACAAATAACCCACACATAGGAGGGAAATGGTCCGACTTGGACCATTAACAAAGTCACACTAATAATAATAATAATAATATAATAATAATAACTAAAACATTAAAAACATTCTGTATTATTTCCTGATTAGTCACGGAGGATTTCTTTTTCATACAGGTTAGAGATTATTTAAAACTCATTTTAATGTTTTGTGAATATATATAGCAACTAGCTCGTCAACACTTTCTACAGCATCCTCAGTCATTGTTTCATGAGCAAGAAGATACCAACCTTTCAGAACACAAACAATGGCCACTACACGAAGAATAATTTCTTGGAGGAAGAGTAGAAGGCTGGTGTTGCTGTATATATTGTGACATCCCCAGTAACTGGGGCGTCATGAATAAGACATATAGAGGTCAGAACAATAACTTCCTTTCCCTCGGCAGGAGTTACTACAGTGACGTATGGATAGTGTGACGACCAGAGCAGCAGGCGACTGGGTGTGATGACCACACCAGCAGGAAGAGGGTGTGATGACCACACCAGCAGGGGACTGGATGTGATGACTACACTAGCTGAGGAGAGGGTGTGATGACCACACAAGCAATAGCAGAGAATAAAAAAAAAAGCACAATACCGTGACTGGTATTGCGGGTTATTGTGTATAGCAAATGTGCGACCACATCAACAGAAAGAGGAGGTCAGGGCATGGGAAACAGGACAAGAATGAAGACCTGCTTGATAGGATATTTCAATATCAATACGTACAGCACACTGGTATACGTATCTTACACTAGCAGAGGAGCTAAAGCTCTCTTAATTTATCAGCAAAGTAAATTATTGAGAGAAGCGTCACCCGCATGTCACCCGCGTCAGGAAAGGATCAACGAAGATGGTGAGTTAAGACACATGTGCAACACTTAAGTATCTTTATTCCGAAGCACGTTGCCTACACAGTTTCGCAAGATACCAAAATGTTACACATGTGTCTTTGCTCATCAGCTTGTCGGTACTGTGTACCATTATTAGAGTGAATCTCTCTTTATGTTGTTTGTATATTCGTCAGAGAAAATCACATGACACGGCTGTTTTTCAAAAGATGACCTGTTCTGTGGTGCCGGGTCTATGACAAACGCCTTGCCATAGTGGCAGCAGGAAACTTGTGAATGTGGAGTAGCCGTTGGCACTATGACTTGCCACGACAATAGCGACCACTGGCTTAGCCGTTCTGGACTAAGTCATCTGAATGTGAAAAATTGTCTTATTAACGGTTGCTCATATTCTTAAGTCACATCATCTAGATACCATCACGTATATTTTGCAAGAATAATCCCAGATTATATTACAGAGCTAGATTTTAATTCTCACTTCACCTCATAGTATGATTTCATAAAAAAAGGAGCGTATCACGTTGTGTTACCATCTTTCTATTAGTTATTCCACATTTCATCCGTAGTGACAACACCGGCAGTGATAACATCCGTAGGAACACCACCCGCGTTATAACACCGCAGTAAACAACACCCGCGTGATAACACCCGCATGTAACAACACCCACACTAACCCCCAATGGCTACTCTCAGTGGCTCGCCAGCAAAACATGGTTTCTAGCTTACTGAAATTATTAACAGACATAAAAAATGCACTGCTGATATCACTTGTGCTACGACCTTCATAGCGTTCCCAGCATCCTAATGCAAGCTCATGACCGTATACTCCTGTCTTGTGTTGTTCCTTGTTAGTGTTTTATTATACTGTTTCTGTCTGTGTACTCCTGTCTTGTGTTGTTCCTGCTAGTGTTTTATTATACTGTTTCT
This sequence comes from Cherax quadricarinatus, assembly GCF_026875155.1. Taxonomy (NCBI): domain Eukaryota; kingdom Metazoa; phylum Arthropoda; class Malacostraca; order Decapoda; family Parastacidae; genus Cherax; species Cherax quadricarinatus. The sequence goes on along the minus strand of NW_026473632.1, from coordinate 7,250 downwards.
GTCTGTGTACTCCTGTCTTGTGTTGTTCCCTGCTTAGTGTTTTATTATACTGTTTCTGTCTGTGTACTCCTGTCTTGTGTTGTTCCCTGCTAGTGTTTTATTATCTGTTTTTGCCTGTGTACTCCTGTCTTGTGTTGTTCCCTGTTAGTGTTTTATTATATCGCTCCTGCCTGTGTACTTCTGTCTAGTGTTGTTCCCTGTAAGTGTTGTATTATACTGCTCCTGCATGCACTCCTGTCTTGTGTTGTTACCTGCTAGTGTTGCAGCATACCTTGCTAATGTTCCATTACACTTGTATTGTTCCGTGCCAGGGACGTATTATACAGCTCCTGTTTGTTTACTCATGTCTTATTGAAGAATTAAACACAGGTGCAACACTTGGGCATCTTTATTGGCGAAACGTTTCGCGTGCACAACTGCCTTCTTCAGTCGAATACAAACGAATATAACACAGGAAGCAGTAGAAATAGTTTTGACGTGATCATTTCGCCAGCCTTGGTGGGAGGGGGTCAGTCCTTGATAGCCTAAACAATAGCCATGTAACCAGACCTTATTTACTAGAGCAGAAGTGAGATGAAGCAGCTGCAGTGACGTCATAGGTGAGAGAGGCCCACTAATATAAGTTGCTAAACAATAATAAGATGCTTGACTGACGCAGCAACACCGTCGTATCTCGGTACAGGGGAAGTCTTATGTAACACCATGGTATCTTGGTGCAGGGGAAGTCTTATGTAATACCATGGTATCTCGGTACAGGGGAAGTCTTATGTAACACCATGGTATCTTGGTACAGGGGAAGTCTTATGTAACACCATGGTATCTCGGTACAGGGGAAGTCTTATGTAACACCATGGTATCTCGGTACAGGGGAAGTCTTATGAAACACCATGGTATCTTGGTACAGGGAAGTCTTATGTAACACCATGGTATCTCGGTACAGGGGAAGTCTTATGTAACACCATGGTATCTCGGTACAGGGGAAGTCTTATGTAACACCATGGTATCTTGGTACAGGGGAAGTCTTACGTAAACACCATGGTATCTTGGTACAGGGGAAGTCTTATGTAACACCATGGTATCTTGGTACAGGGAAGTCTTATGTAACACCATGGTATCTTGGTACAGGGGAAGTCTTATGTAACACCATGGTATTCTCGGTACAGGGGAAGTCTTATGTAACACCATGGTATCTTGGTACAGGGGAAGTCTTATGTAACACATGGTATCTCGGTACAGGGGAAGTCTTATGTAACACCATGGTATCTCGGTACAGGGGAAGTCTTATGTAACACCATGGTATAATGGTACAGGAACACTATGGTATATTGGTACAGGAACACCATGGTATCTTGTTACAGGAACATCTTAGTACAGGGAAAGTTTTATGTAGCACCATGGTATATTGGTACAGGAACACCATAGTATCTCGGTACAGGAACACCATGGTATCTTGGTACAGGAACAACATAGTATCTGTTACAGGAACATCTTAGTACAGAAGTCTTAAGTAACACCATGGTATCTTGGTACAGGAACACCATGGTATCTTGGTACAGGAACACCATGGTATCTTGGTACAGGAACAACATAGTATCTTGTTACAGGAACATCTTAGTACAGAAGTCTTAAGTAAACACCATGGTATCATTGGTACACAGGAACACCATGGTATCTTGGTACAGGAACAATATAGTATCTTGTTACAGGAACATCTTGTACAGAAGTCTTAAGTAACACCATGGTATCTTGGTACAGGAACACCATGGTATCTTGGTACAGGAACAATATAGTATCTGTAGTACAGAACATCTTAGAACAAAAGTCTTAAGTAACACCATGGTATCTTGGTACAGGAACACCATGGTATCTTGGAACAGGAACAACATAGTATCTTGTTTACAGGAATATCTTAGTACAGAAGTCTTATGTAACACCATGGTATCTTGGTACAGGAACACCATGGTATCTTGTTACAGGATCATCTTAATACCAAGGGAAGTCTTATGTAACACCATGGTATATTGCTACAGGAACACCACGGTATCTTGGTACAGGGACACTATGGTATACTGGTACAGGGAAACCTTATGTAACCTTATGTATCTTAGTACAGGAATACCAGGGTGTCTTAGTACAGGAACACCATGTTATCTTAGCGCAGGAACGTCAAGTTTATCTTAGCATAGAAACACTATGGTATCTTAGTACAGTCTTATGCAACACCATGGTATCTTGGTACAGGGGAAGTCTTATGTAAGATCATGGTATCTTGGTACAGGGGAAATCTTATGTAAGATCATGGTATCTTGGTACAAGGGAAGTCCTTTGTAACTTCTTGCCATAACAACTGCTTAACATGACCTGCTTCTACTAGTGGGCCACGCTCACTTGCGGCGTCACCTACAGCTGCTGCATCGCATCCCTGGAAATATAAACACTTAAGCAGTATAATGTGATCCTTTATTGACAACGTTTCGTCCACGCAGTGGGCTTTATCAAGTCACAAAGAAATCTGTTGTGACTTGATAAAGCCCACTGTGTGGCGAAACGTTGTCAACAAAGGATCACATTATACTGCTTAAGTGTTTATATTTCCATTGTGTCGGTATTTTATGTCATTTTTTCCATCGCATCCCTGCTTTAGTATGTAAGATCTGGACGCATGACTATGGTTTAGACTGACGAGACTGATCACCTCCTACCAAGTCTGACGAAATGATCATGTCAAAAGTCCTTCAGCTGCCTATAGTCTGTATTCGACTGAAAAAAAAACTTGCTTCACAGACGAAGCGTTTCTAAAGTAAAAATGGCGAAGTGTTGTGCATGTCTCTTATCCATCAACTTTCAGGTATTGTGCACTATCAGTATGATTCACCTGTACAGTGTTACTACTTGCTAGTGTTGTAGTATAGTAGTACTCTTGCTTGTGTACTGGGTACTCCCTGCTTGTTTTGCGCTATATGATCCTATGTACTCCTGTATTGTGTTGTTTCTTGCTAGTTTTACATTATACTGTTGCTACTTTGCGTACCTGAGGAGCAGGACTGCACACCTCCGTCACTGAACAAAGGAGCTGCAGGTGTCTTCACAGGAACAAGAGACAACTTGAATCACAATGAAAAAAAACAGACATTAAAAACCACTGGACTAACTAGCTTCCTGATTCACTCCTTCCCTGAACCCCCCTTCCTCCATCCCACCTCCACAACCTCCCCAGTTCCCCCCTCTTCCTCTCCAGACACTCCCCCCCCCAATCGTCATCTGAGTGCCTTGATAGTACAGTAACGGACTCTGGCAGACGACAGGTGCCTTAGTACCTATTGTATTTATTTTTCTATTTTTATTGAGCATTTTTCTTTAGTCGTTAACTGTTAGCAAAGTGCTCGATAAACTACTCATAAATTAAATGTAAGTGTATCCTGGGGAAAGAGAATAAACAAATAGAGATGGAACCAGTTTTGTGTTGGTACGTCTGGCAGCGGTGTGGGCTGTGAGCATGACGTACAATCACTTCCGGTCATTACTTCTGAGTTACCCAGTGGCCTGGTCATCACGGTGGGGGTGTACACGCCCCTGCACACCTCTCAGTTGACTCGCATGACATGTACACCCAGAGGTGTATGTCTCTCACTGCACATAAACAGTTTACTTTAATATATTTTAGGGATTTAAGATTTTTTTTTTATCTGATAGTGAACAGATAGCATACAGCTCGTGTAGTCGATAGGTTATAACGAGCCTGCATGCTCGTATAACCTGTCAGACTGCTCCCAACGTGACGTTTTTCCTGGGACTGAGAATCTTCTCTGACTTTTGGGTTATCCTAGGTTCTCTACACATATGCTGCTATGTATGATAATTCTGTGTAACTATTTGTGTATACCTGAATAAACTTGCTTACTTATTATTATTTTTAAAGTTTATCATTGGAGGAGTTTGTGCCAATGACATTTTGCTGGTCACATTTTTGGCGGAAATGTATTTTGACAAACTTGCTAGTATTTCTGACCCAACCTTTGCAGTATTATTGAAAATACTGCAAGAGTAAAACTGTTTATGATGAGAATGTACCAAGGCGTAACTTGAGTCATCATAAGAATATCCCTCAGAAGGTTCCTTGATGGTGAGGGGCTCTTGATCTATGGAACTGGACCAATGATCCAATTCACTTTAATCAAGTCTGAATGCCTTCCATTTTCCGAGGTACTGTTCTTGTTCCGGTACTGTATGACCCTAGTGGGTTTAGCGCTTCTTTTTTATAATCCCGAGCCATTATATGACTCCTCATGAATATAAAAATAATAATGATAAACATATTAATAAGTTAATTTTTGTACAGGTACACAAAAGTACAATTATTGTGTAAATTACTAGGATAACCCAAAAAAAGTCAGACACGATGACTTCTCAGCTTTTAATAAATTTGACACACTAGGCTGGCGGTGTGTGGGAAGAACCTGCCTCATGAACTAATAAGCCTACTGCGGTGTTCTGCTCTTAGGGTATTAGGCCTCAACCATTGATAACGCTACTAGGCCTCGTCCATTGATAACGTTCCTAGGCCTCAACGATTGATAATGCTTTGCTTCAGCAGTGTATGATATTCCTGTATGATCTATACCAGGGGGTTCCAACTATATATTCCTTGCTGGGAAATCTAAATATTAGGGAAAAGTGACCCTCAAGGAAGGTTCCTTGATGTTGGTGAGGGGCTCTTGATTTAGGAATTGGATCTGTGCTCCAGTTCCCCGAATTAAGCCTGAATGCCTTCCACATCCCCCCCAGGCGCTGTATAATCCTCCGGTTTAGCGCTTCCCCTTGATTATAATAATAATAGGGAAAAGTGGGGAATAAAGTGATGATGCCAAAATGGCATCATGCCTTTTTTATAATTACGACACGTAGTAAAGGTGAGGAATTTATGTGAGTGTGGGAGTAAAGAAATGTGGATTATGATAGTGTGTGTGTGGTGCGCATGTGTAGAAATGAGGGTGTGCAGTTGAGAGTGGGGTGTGTACTCATCTACTTATGGTTGCAGGGGTCGAGTCGCAGCTCTTATGTGTGTGTGTGTGAGAGAGAGAGATTACCTATTTATAACGACAGAAGCAGAACTAGGCATTTGGCGTCCAACTTAAATGCTCTGTTCATCACAATTTTTAAAACGTCCACTGGTTGCAGCACTTCCTAAATCCTCCTTTAAATACATTCCACTCTATTTGAGAAGAAAAATTTTCTACTATTATTTCATTCCACTTTCTTTTCCAGTTTGCAACTGTGGCTCTTGTAGCACCGAGCAACCCTGCATATTCCTGTTTGGGCTTAATATAATTTATAAACGACATTCTTAACATTTCACCATTCGTATATTTGAAAGCTATTTTTATAGTTTGCTAGTGTAGCATATGAGTTTCTTACAATATTATTTATTATGATCCTCAGGTGACAATTTTTTGTTAACTTCTAGAGCGCTTTCTCTGATATTTTCCATATTTTCTCACGCAGTCTGTAATTCCTCATGTGGCTTGATTTCACTTTCTCTCATTTCCATTAATGGCATTTATCAAACATTAAATTTTCATCATCTATTTCTCTGTGTATCTAGATCATCTTGGGAAAAAATATTTAGTCATTTTCCGTTTTTTAATTATCCCATAAGATCTTTTAATCTCTGCAAATATATTCACATATATAGTTTTTTTCCTTCCTTCTGGTAAATCATTTATATAATTTAGAAAATCATTTACTGGGGATAGTACGAAACCCTTTGTCACCACACCTGTGAAATCTTCCTATGCAGAAATTTTTCCTCACACTGTTCGCTTTTTCCTCTCAAATAAAAGCCTCTCACCATTTTAATAATTTTCCCTTTAATTCCTCTTATATTTTTGAGCTTCTAAATTGTCTTTCATGCGGAACTTTATCAGAAGCTTTCGTAAAGTCTTAGTAAATAAAATCTGCCCATCCATTTTCTTCTTAAACAATTTCTGCAACTGTCATAAATAATTAACAAATTTGATACACATTGCATTAATAACATTTCTTTACTTCCTCTCTAATTGTTTCAGTATCCTCTTGTTCAGTTTTCTGGTATAAAATCTACTATATGAAAAATGCCTTCTTTAATATTTTCCCACATTTCCTCTTCCTCCTTGACTCGGTGACTGTGTCATCATTTATTCATTATATTTTGTTATTAACATTTAGTTTACGTTTTGCAAACTTATTAAGAGGTTTGGTTCTGCCTTGCTGTCTACTATTTCCTCTTTAAAATTTATTTTCTTCCTCTCTCCTTACATTTGCATATTCATTTCTAGGCTCCTTGAATGTCTGATAAGTTTTATGATTGACTCGTTTCCTACGTTGATTCCAAGCTATTTCTTTTTTCTTCTTGCTCTCCAACACCTTCCATTAAATATTTCTTTATTATTCCGTCTTTATTTCTATTTGGATTACACTGATTAATTCCATTTTCATATACACTGCAGAACTCTATGTACAGATTATTTATATTTGTCTTTTATAGTATATTGTTCTATTTAATTTCTCTAAAATACTGTTTTAGAGCACAGTAATTTCTTATGATCTAATCTTTCTTGTTTTTGAATTTTCTCTTTCACTTCAATACATACTAATTTCCAATAAACATGAACACTTTCCAAGTGGGTTTAGTAAGTTATGACTGGGTGGCTATCAGCCAACAGGGAGTGGAATCGGTCATAATCAGCACAACCAAACTGTCCACGTGGCACAATCTTCTGTCTGTTCTCACACAGTTATTTGACTGCTGGTTTTTTTCTGCTACTTCCTTTGGGAATGTGTTTAGTATTGCTGTTGTCTCATTTTACTGTCATTTTTTAATAAAGTACTGATAATTGTTATTATTGTTGTATCACTAAAGCATCTTATGGTTTTGAAGTTGTTGAGAGAGAAGGAGAGAGTAGAGAGAGAGAGGGGTGAGAGAAGGAGAGAGAGAGAAAAAGTAGGAGGAGAGGAGAGGAGAGAGGAGAGAGAGGGGAGAGAGAGAGAGAGAGAGAGAGAATACACACCCAGTTTGACTTCAGTAAGTACTAAGCATTTTAGTAAATAATCACAATACATAATGAAAACAGGATTATAGACAATTATTAACAATGGGTTTAAAGCCTATCGACTACACAGTGTCATTAAAGACTGCTGGGTACTTAAAACTTTTCACCAGTCACGAATCCTTTTAAACCAAAAATGGACCTAAAAAAATATTTAAAACCGAA
>NW_026473631.1:0-10984 GCF_026875155.1 Cherax quadricarinatus | reverse complement strand
AAAGGGGAGGGGAAAAAAAGGGCAGAGAGGAGAGGAGAGGATGATGAGAGAGAGAGAGGAGGAGAGAGAGAGAGAGAGACAGAGAGACAGAGAGACAGAGAGAGACAGAGAGAGAGAAGAGAGACAGAGAGACAGAGAGAGAGAGAGAAAAAAAAAGAGGGCAGAGGCCAAGATGAGAGAAGCCAGAAGGAAGGAGAGGTGAAAGGAGGGAGGAAGGGAGGGAGAGAGAGAGGGAGGAGGAAGGAGGGGCGCAAGTGAGGGATGGAAAGCGAAGTAGGGGAATGAGATGGGGAGGTGCAGGGGGAGAGAGAGGACCGTCCACTGCAACTGACCATCCTTTCCCCCGTCTTCCCTCTCACTCACCCCTTGCTCACCCCTCCCTCATCCCTCCCAAACCCCTCCTTCACCTTTCCTCAGTCCACCCTTGCAACTGGACTATGCACTCTTGCGTATGAAAGCACATACGCGCACGCTTACATATGCATACACACGCACACGCACACACACACACCACACACACACACACACACACACACACACACAACACACACACACACACACACAAACAACACACACACACACACACACACATACACACACACACACACACACACACACACACCACACATCAGGCCTATTGTCTAATCGACATATGCCTAGGACAACATGGTAACTACACACACACACACCACACACACACACACACACACACACACACACACACACACACACACACACACACACACACACACACACACGCACAAACACACACACACACACACAGACAGGAAGGGCTATGGGAAGACAGCACAGAAGGGAACATCAAGAGGGAATATACCAACAAGTGTTGGATGACATACGAACAACTGAGGAGGAGGTGAAGAAGCTCTTAAGTGACCTGACACCTCAAAGGCGATGGGACCGACAACATCTCCCCATGGGTCCTTAGAGAAGGAGCAGAGATGCGGTGCGTGCCTCTAACCACAATCTTTAACACATCCCTTGAAACTGGGCAACTACCTGAGAAATGGAAGACAGCTAATGTAGTCCCCATATTTAAGAAAGGAAACAGAAACGAGGCACTAAACTACAGACCTGTGTCTCTGACATGTATTGTGTGCAAAGTCATGGAGAAGATTATCAGGAGGAGAGTGGTCGAACACCTGGAAAGGAACAAGATTATAAATGAAAACCAGCATGGGTTCATGGAAGGCAAATCCTGTATCACAAACCTCCTGGAGTTTTATGACAAGGTAACAGAAGTAAGACACGAGAGAGAGGGGTGGGTAGATTGCGTTTTCCTAGACTGCAGGAAGGCCTTTGACACAGTTCCCCACAAGAGATTAGTGCAGAAGCTGGAGGATCAGGCGCATGTAAAAGGGAGGGCACTGCAATGGATAAGGGAATACCTGACAGGGAGGCAGCAACGAGTCATGGTTACGTGAAGAGGTATCACAGTGGGGCGCCTGTTACGAGTGGGGTCCCACAGGGGTCAGTTCTAGGACCAGTGCTATTTTTGATATATGTGAAACGACATGATGGAAGGAATAGACTCTGAAGTGTCCCTGTTCGCAGATGATGTGAAGTTGATGAGAAGAATTAAATCGGACCGAGGATGAGGCAGGACTGCAAAGAGACCTGGACAGGCTGGACATGTGGTCCAGTAACTGGCTTCTCGAATTCAATCCAACAAATGCAAAGTCATGAAGATTGGGGAGGGCAAAGAAGACCGCAGACAGAGTATAGGCTAGGTGGACAAAGACTACAGACCTCACTCAGGGAGAAAGACCTTAGGGTGACCATAACACCGAGCACATCACCGGAGGCACACATCAACCAAATAACTACTGCAGCATACGGGCGCCTGGCAAACCTGAGTATAGCGTTTCCGATACTTAATAAGGAATCGTTCAAGACACTGTACACTGTGTACGTTAGGCCCATACTGGAGTATGCAGCACCAGTCTGGAACCCACACCTGGTCAATCACGTCAAGAAGTTAAGAAAGTACAAAGGTTTTCAACAAGGTAGTCCCCGAGCTCAAAGGGAATGTCGTACGAGGAAAGGTTTAAGGGAAATCGGACTGACGACACTGGAGGACGAAGGGTCGGGGAGACATGATAACGACATACAAAATACTGCGGGGGGAAAAGACAAGGTGGACAGAGATAGGGTGTTCCCCGAGAGGGGACATGGGACAAGGGGTCACAACTGGAAGCTGAAGACTCAAACGAGTCAAAAGGGACCGTTAGGAAGTATTTTTCAGTCATAGAGTTGTCAGCAAGTGGAATTAGCCTAGGAAGTGAACTAGTGGAGGCAGGAACCATACATAGTTTTAAGAAGAGGTATGACAAAGCTCAGGAAGCAGAGAGAGAGAGGACCCAGTAGCGATCAGTGAAGAGGGGGGGGCCGGAGCTAAGTCTCGACCCTGCAACCACAATTAGGTGAGTACAATTAGGTGAGTACACACAAAACACACACACACCACACACACACACACACACACACACACCACACACACCACACACACACACACACACACACAACCACACACACACACGTAATCAGGCTAAGGAAGGAAGGAGGAGAGACAACAAGAAATGACCGTGAAGTATGTGAAGAAAAAACAACAAGAGATTCAAAGAAGTGTTCCCAAAAGGAGACAGAAGGGGACTCCAGAAAGACGGAGAGGTGGGCACACCACCCAAATGCTGGACACAGTGCACACAACCGAGGAAGAAGGGAAGAGGCCCGTAAGCGATCCTAAAGGGAAGGGGGGCCGGGATAACCCCCCCCTTCCCCAAAATTTGGGGTGTAAAAAGGGAGAAAAAACCAAACCCACTAACAACAAAACCCAAACACACAAAAAACCCCCAACAAACACAAAAAATTTAAAACCCAACAAAAAAGGAAAGGGAAGGAAGGAAAACTAAAAGGACCGTGAATATGTAAAAAAATACAAAAATTTCAAAAAAGGGTTTCCCGGGGGAAGCGGGGGGGAAACCCCGAAAGGGAATTTTTCCCCCCACGGGCCCCCAAAAGGTTTAAGGAGGGAAAGTGAAAAACCTATGGAGTTCCAAAAGGAAAATGGGCAGAAAAACCCCCCAATTAGAGGAGGGGAGGGGTTGGATAAAAAAATTTTCTTTATCAAAAGGGGTTTTGACCAGTTAAACAAAAAATTTGGTTGCCCAATTTTTAAAAAAGGAGGGAAACAAAAAGGAAAATACAAAGGTGGGGGAATTTGGTAGGAAAACGGAGAAAGGTTAAAGGGGAGGGGGGAAAACAGGGGAAGGGAACCACGGGAGCCCAGGGGGGGGGTCCTGGACCAGGGGGTTTTTTTCTTTTTTTTTGGTGAACTAAGACAAAGAAAAGACCTGGGGGGTTCCTTTTTTGGGGTGCAAAAAGGCTTTGAAAGTTTAAAAGAATTGGTAAAAAACCGGGGGAACCCAAAAGGGTTTAAACAGGGAAGGCCCAATGGCCCCGGGGGGAATTTACCAAGGAAATCAAGGAAGATTGGGGAAACGGGCAAAAAGGGCCGGCCAGCGGGGTACGGGGCCCAAAAGGGGGGTTTTTTCCGGTTTTTTTTAAAACCTACCAAGGAAAAAGACCCTTGGGGTGCAAGTTTTAAAAGGAACACCCCTGAAGCCACATAAAAAAAAAATTAAACTCCCTTAAAGAAATTTTGGGCCCCGGGGAAAAACCCACCAAGTTCCAAATCTTAAATTAAGGGGAAAACCCATTCGGGCCCCTTAAGGGGTAGGGGGTTAAAACCCTATTGGAAAAAGATGGGGGGAGTTTGGCCCAATACCCAAGCCTTAAAAATAAAAAGGGGCAAGGGGGTTTGCAACCCCAAAAACAGTTCCCGACCCCTTAAAGGTTTTCCCTACGAGGAAGTTTTGGGAAAAAAAAAAAAAAAAAAAAAAAAAGAAGCAAAAAAAAAAAAAAAAAAAAAAAAAAATTTAAAAAAAAAAAAAAAAAAAAAAAATTTAAAAAAAAAAAATCAACCGGGACGAACGGGGAGGACGGAGAGGGGGGGGAAGGGAAACCCGACAAAACCAATTTTTCTGGGGAGGAATTGACAAGGTGGCAAAGACGGGATGTTCCAGAGATTGGACACATTAAAAAGGGGACACGGGTTGGAAGTTTTGAAGACAAGAGGGAATAAACAGGGATTTTCGGGAAAGTATTTCTTCGGGGGCCCACAGGGGTAGTCGAAAGTGGAAATTTGGGGAAAAGCGAGTAGTGGAGGCGGATCCATACATAGCTTTAAGCAGGGTATGATAAAGCTCAGGCTCAGGGAGAGTGACTTAGTAGCGACAGTGAAGAGGCGGGGCCAGGAGCTGGCCCTGCCCCCCCGAAAACCTATTTTTGGTGAGTACAATTGGTGGGTAAACACATACATACCCCCAAAACAATACACATACACACACCATGAAACAAAAAACACACACAAACACACACCCAAAGGCCCCAAAAACCACAGTTTTGGGAAAAGGAAAATGAAGGTATGGTAACAAACGCGATGGTTATAACAAATAAGTGGGAGGAGTGGTATAAAAGATTTCAAAGAGGCTTTTTTCCCGGACATCATAGCTCTCACAAAAACCAAAGTTAAACAGGTATGATAACGATGCCCCCCTTTCCCAAGGGGTTTACCAAATCCTGGGGAAAAAAACAGGGGGGAACAGGATGGGGGTGGGGGAAAGTGGCATTGCTGACAAAAACCCGCTGGAATTTTGATGAGCTGGAGAGGGGGGACAGCGGGGGAAGATAGTGTTACATAGGGGAAAACCGCTTCACTCGGGGAGGCCCAAAGGGTGGTAATAGCAGTGAGTATAACCCACCACAGAGCAGCAGGGGGCCCTAGGCAAGAGTACGACGGGAGCAATAGAGCGATGGTTGCCCATGGCTAGGGGGGCCAAAAGGGGTCATGCATGCAGGGCAAAGCTCCTGATTTGGGGTTTGATTTTAAACCAAAGGAGATCGTTTGGGGAGAAATTTGGGGACCCGCATGGGGGCCCCAGATACAGGGGAGGGCAAAGGGATGATGGGGGTTGGGGTGGGGGAAAAAAACTTAAAGTCCCAAACACGTAAGGGACACTAAAAGAGAGGGAGGAGAGGATAAAACAGAAAGGTTTGACTTAGTATTCACCTTGAGGTAGTGCGGGATTTTTCGAGGACTAAATATAAAAAGCCCCCTTTGGGGGCCAATGACCATGGGGTTTTTTAAGCTTCGAATACACAGTAGAGTTTAAAAGGGAGGGAGAAGCGGGAAAGGCCAGGAGGGAATTTAAAAGCCAAACTACAAGAAAGGGGGGACTACCCCAGGAATGGGGAAAACTTCCGAAGGGGGTTTCATTGGGAAGGAACGGCGGGAAGCCGGGTTTAATGGGGATGAGGGAAAATATGTAGAATAAAAATGAAAGGAGGCTAAATGAGGGTTTGTCCCCAAGGGAAACAGGAATAATGAAAAAGCCAGGATGAGCCCTTTGGTTTATCCAAAGGGGGGCCAAGGGGGGGCCCAAAAACCAAGTGTGTTTGGGAATGGAAGAATATAGAAGGAAAAAGGGCCCCAGGAGGAAATAAGGAGAGCAGTCGTAGAGCCAGAAACGAATATGACAGATAGAAGGGAGGCCCAAAAAACAATTGAAAAAAGACATAGCAGCGGGAAAACCAAAAACTGAAACCCCAAAATGTGTACGCCCATTTAAAGGGGGAAAATTTAACCCGTCAAGGCCCGGGAATCAGGTTTAAAGGGAAGGGGAAGGGGGGAGGGGAACAACCCAAAAAAAGACCCCTAAAGTATGTGAGGAACTCAAAAAAAGAGATTCAAAGAAATGTTTTAAAGAGGGGGGGGGGGGAAAAAAAGAAGGGGCTCCCGAAAGACGGGAGGGGGGGCACCCCCCATGTGTTTGGGCCCCAGGGCCCACAACCCAAGAATGGAAAAAGGGGGTTTCGAGTGGTAGATTCCTCAAAGGAAAGGGGGGCCCGAAACATTCCCCCTGGGTTTTTAGAGGGGGGCAGGGCCCCTATGTGTAACCCCCAAAAACAATATTCAAAACATCTATCGAAAAAAGGGAGAATTTCTGGGGCAGGGGAAAACAGCAAATGTTGTTTCCCAAACTTTTTAAAAAAAGGGGACAAGGGGAAGAAACATTAAAAATACAGACCAGTGTTTTACTGAAAGTTAAATATGCAAAATCATGGAGAAATTATCAGGGAAGGGTGGTGGAACAAATTTTGGGGAAAAGGGAAAAAGATTTATCAACCCGCAGCCCCAAAATGGTTTCAGGGACGGGAAATCCCCGTGGGCCAAAAAACCTACTGGAGTTTTATGAAAATGGTGGGGCAGGTAAGGGCAAGAGGGGAGAGGGGTGGGTGGATTGATATTCTTGGACTCAAGAAAGGGGGTTTCACATTCCCAAAACCCAAAAGGGTTTAGTGCAAAAATGGAGGACCAAGCAGGGTAAAAGGGAAAAGGGACACAATGGATTTGGGATTACTTGTTTGGAAGACAGCAGCGGGGTATTTTTTGCCCTGGCGAAGGTTTTTTAGAGTAGGCAACCCGTGGAAACCCGGGGGGTCCCACAGGGGTCAGTCCTAGGACAGTGCTGTTTCTGGTATTTGGAACGACCCTGACGGAAAAGGGAAAAGATCTGAGGTTTCCCTGTTGAAAATGGCGTGAAGTTGATGAGAAGAATTCACTCGATCGAAGGGGCCCGGAAAAACTCAAAGGGATTGGACAGGCTTTCAGACCTGGTCCGCAAAATTTGGTTCCCCGGAGTTCAATCCCACCCAAATTTCCCAAAATCATGAAGATTGGGGAAAAAGGGAAAAAAAAGGGGCCCCGGGCGGGTTTCAGGGTTTTGGGGGCCAGGGGGGACTACAAACCTCCCCCTTTAAAAACGTTTTTGGGGTGCGTATAACAAAAGGCACATCTTGAAAAACGCACATCAATCAAATAATGCTGCAGCATTGGGGCCTAGCAAAAAACAGAACAGCATTCCCACTCTTAATAAGGAAACGTTTAGGACCCCCGTACACCGTGGACGTTTGGCCCCTTTTTGGAAGGGATGCGGCACCCCGTTTGGAAACCCCCACCTAGCCCAAACACTAAAGAAAACTGGGGAAAGTGCAATTTGGGTTTTCAACAAACTTTGTCCCCGAGCTAAAAGGGGGGTCCTACGGGGAAGTTAGGGGAAAAACAACTTTTACGGACATTGGGAGGAAGGAGAGGGTTGGGGGGACATGATAACGACATACAAAATACTGAGAGGGAATTTTTTAAGGTGGACAAAAACAGGATGTTTCCCCAGATTGGCCAGTAAAAAAGGGGGCAAAATTTTGGGAAATGAAGACACGATGAATAAAAGGGATGTTTGGGGAAATATTTTTTTCAGCCACAGATAGTCAAATAAGTGGAATAGTTTGGGAAACGATGTAGTGGGGGGCGGATCCCTACATTGCTTTAAGAGAGGTTGTAAAGTCACGGCCCCAGGGAGAGTGACCTAGTACGATCAGTGAAGGGGCGGGGCCCGGGTCGGGGCTCGACCCCCGAACCTCAATAGGTGGTACATATTCACACATACAAAGACCACACACAACCCCACACACACACACACACACACAAACACACAAAATACACTACACCCCAAAACAATGCACCATACACACACACCACACTATTCAACATAAACACCACACCACACCCACCCCCACACACCGAGCATGTTCCCGGGAAACCCCCCAAAAACCCGATAAAATGCTCAGCTTTTGGGCGCCCCGGCAAACCTGAGAAAAGCATTCCCCTTCCTTTGGGGGAACTTTAAGACACTGAAAACCGTGTATGTCGGCCCCATACTGGAGGGATTGCACACCTGTTGGAAAACCCCCATTTATAAAGCACGTCCCAAAAAAAAACTAGAGAAAGTACAAAAAGGGTTGCGGGCAAAGGGTTTGTTCCAGAGTAAGGGGAAAGTCCCAGGGAAAAAATATTAAGGGAAAACGGCCTGACGGGCACTGGAGGACAGGAGGGTTTAGGGGAAAACCCTGAAAAAAGAAAATATTTAAAAAACTGCGTTTTGGGAAAAGACAAAGGGGGACAAAAAACCGGATGTTTTCCCGGGAGGGGGGGAAAAGAAACAAGAAGGCCAAAATTGGAAGTTGAAAAACATAAAAGGTCGAGAGAGATTAGGAAAAAATTTCTTCGTCATTTGAGTTGTTTAAGGCCCGTGGAATAGCCTAGGGAAAAAGACCCCTGTGGGGGCAGGAACCTACCAGGTTTTTTTGACGAGGTTTTTAAAAAAGCTTTATGGAAACGGGGGAGAGGGGGGGCCCCGTAGAAACCCGGGAAGGGGGGCGGGGCCAGGGGGCTTAAAAATCGACCCCCGCCAAACCCCAAATAGGTGAGTACAAAAAGGTGAGACACACACACACAAAAACCACACACCCCCACACCCAAAAGCACAAAACACACACAAACACAGCCCAGACCCCGACCCCCACACAGGGCACCCCACACACACACCCACACACCAAAACACACACCACACACACACACACACACACACACACACACACAAACACAAACAAAACAACACACACAGACCCTTACACACCCACAGACACACGGGCACACAAAACAGGAAGTAGGGGGAGGGGGGAACCAAAACAGTTTTAAGGGGAGGTATGATAAAGTATGGGCAGGGGGGAGAGAGGAACCCCAGGGGGGCATTTAGTGAAAAGGCGGGGCCAGGAGCTAGACTCGACCCCTGGGAACCAAAAAGGGAGTACAAAAAAAAAGGTGAGTACCACACACACCCAACACACACACATGCACACCCTACACAAACACACCACACAAACACACACACACACAGATTCAAAAATACCCCACACAACCCCAAACCCACAAAAACCAAAAAACTCACAAAACACACACACACACACAAAACCACAACAACACCACACAATACACATACAAACACACACACTTTCACATACCCCACACGCCCAAAAACACACAAACACCACACCCCGAACCCCACACACCACACACACACACACACCCCACACATTCACCCACACACTTAATTCTACTATACTTCTAAAAAAATAATAATTTAAAAATAATTAAAAAAATAATTAAAAATTTAATTAAATTTTCCTGGGTTAAAACCTTTCTTATTTTTTTTTACTATTTTAACTATAAATAATAACTCTCTACCATTCTCCCAAAAAAAACTACTATACTATACTTTACTTTATAATAGTAATAGTAGGAGAGTATGAATAGAAAATTTTAAAACACCCGAAAATTTTAATTTCTGTGAAAAAAAATGAAGGAAAAAAAAATTATTTTAGATGACCTTGGGAAATAAAGAATCCCGCGAGGTAATTTTATTACGGGTTCCTTCACTGTTTTTCCCTTAAGAAGGGTTTATTACGGGATTTTTTATTTTAAAAACTTAAAAAATGGCTTGGGCAGCCATATTAAAATAGAGAGGAAAGGGAAAGGTTTTTGGGTGGTGGAAAGATGAGAAGGTGGGAAACCCCCATCACCCCCACTGTCGCTGGGGTTTAAAAAAATTGTATTCTCAAAAAGGGGCGCGTTCAGTAGGTGAGCTTTAAGTCAGAATTAAATATTTGTAATTAAATTCTTCGACGGAGGAGAATTAGTTTTATGAGGATGAGTGTTGATCTGTTGTTTGTTTCGTTTTTTGATCGTGTGTGTTACTCACCTAGTTACTCACCTAGTTGAGGTTGCGGGGGTCGAGTCCGAGCTCCTGGCCCCGCCTCTTCACTGATCGCTACTAGGTCCTCTCCCTGAGCCGTGAGCTTTATCATACTCTGCTTAAAGCTATGTATGGATCCTGCCTCCACTACATCGCTTCCCAAACTATTCCACTTACTGACTACTCTGTGGCTGAAGAAATACTTCCTAACATCCCTGTGATTCATCTGTGTCTTAGCTTCCAACTGTGTCCCCTTGTTACTGTGTCCAATCTCTGGAACATCCTGTCTTTGTCCACCTTGTCAATGTGTGTGTGTGTGTGTGTGTGTGTGGTGTGTGTGTGTGTGTGTGTGTGTGTGTGTGTGTGTGTGTGTGTGTGTGTGTGTGTGTATGTGGTTTGTGTTATGTGTGTTTTTCGTGTGTGTGTGTTTTATATATTTGTATTTGTTTGTGGTGCGCGCGCATGTGTGTGTGTGTTGTATGCGTACTCACCTACATGTGATTGTAAATTGTGTGTGTGTGTGTGTGTGTGTGTGTGGTGTGTGTGTGTGTGTGTGTGTGTGTGTGTGTGTGTGTGTGTGTGTGTGTGTGTGTGTGTGTGTGTGTGTGTGTGTGTATGTATGTGTGTGTGTGTGTGTGTATATGTGTGTGTGTGTGTGTGTGTGTGTGTGTGTATGTGTGTGTGGTATGTGTGTGTGTGTATGGTGTGTGTGTGTGTATGCGTACTCACCTACATGTGATTGTAAATGTGTGTGTGTGTGTGTGTGTGTGTGTGTGTTTGTGTGTGTGTGTGTGTGTGTGTGTGTGTGTGTGTATGTGTGTGTGTGTATGTGTGTGTGTGTGTGTGTGTGTGTGTGTGTGTGTGTGTGTGTGTGTTGTGTGTATGTGTGTGTGTGTGTGAGTGTGTATGTGTGTGTGTGTGTGTGTGTTTGTGTCTGTTTTGTGTTTTTGTAAGTTTTAAAATAACATTGTGAATGTACACTACCGGGAGTGTAGTGTGTGTAGAGGGTGTAACTGAGCAACTGTAAACGTACTTCTCACTGTGGTTAATTGTGGCAAATGGGTGTGGCCTTGGGTATGGACTAGCTGCCATAAGACACGGATATATATTTAGTATAAACTATAACTAACTAAATATATGCCAAAAAATAAATGACGAGATCTCTGGTATTTATTAGTACAGCTTTTTTTTTTTTTTTTTTTTTGCATTTTCAGGGAAAAGGATGAGTTCATTGTTTTTTCGTTCAAGGG
>NW_026473630.1:0-10246 GCF_026875155.1 Cherax quadricarinatus | reverse complement strand
TCGTCAGTCTTTTTAAAGTAGGGTGGCAGTCAGTTTGTATAAAGGGTGGGATTTTTTCAGCATCGTTGTAGGTGGCATTTCATCTGTATGTGGGGTGGCAGTCAGTCATCTGTATGTAGGGTGGCAGTCAACTGTATGTAGGGTGGCAGTCAGTGATCTGTATGTAGGGTGGTAGTCAGTCGTCTGTACGTAGATTGGCACTCATCTGTATGTAGGCTGGCAGTCAGTCATCTGTATGTGAAGTGGTAGTCAGTCATCTGTATGTAGGGTGGCTGTCAATCGTCTGTATGTACGGTGACGGGTCAATCTTAATTTTAGGGTGGCAGTCAGTCGTCTGTACGTAGGGAGGCAGTCAGTCATCTGTATGTAAGGTGGCAGTTATCTGTGTGTTGGGTGGCAGTCAGTCATCTGTATGTAGGGTGGCAGTCATCTGTATGTAGGGTGGCACTCAGTCGTCTTCATGTAGGGTGGCAGTCAGTCGTCTGTATGTAGGGTGGCAGTCAGTTGTCTGTATGTAGGGTGGGAGTCAGTCATCTGTATGTAGGGTGTCAGTAAGTCATCTGAATGTAGGGTGGCAGTCAGTCGTTTGCACGTATGGTAGCAGTCATCTGCATGTAGGGTGGCAGTCAGTCATCTATATGTAGGGTGGCACTCAGTCGTCTGTATGTAGGGTGGCAGTCAGTCATCTGTATGTAGGGAGGGGCTATCTGTATGTAGGGTGGCAGTCAGTCATCTGTATGTAGGGTGGCAGTCAGTTGTCTGTATGTAGGGTGGCAGTCAATCATCTGTATGTAGGGTGGCAGTCAGTCGTCTGTGCGTAGGGTGGCGGTCAGTCGTCTGCACGTAGGGTGGCAGTCATCTGTATGTAGGGTGGCAGTAAGTCATCTATATGAAGGGTGGCAGTCAGTCGTCTGTATGTAGGGTGGCAGTCAGTCATCTGTTGTACGGGGGGGCCCTATCTGTATGTGGGGTTTGGCAGTCGTTCATCTGTATTTTAGGGTGGAAATCAAAGAGCTGTGTGTAGCTTGGCAGTCAGTCACCTGTATGTACGGTGACAGGCAGTCATCTGTATGTAGGGTGGCACTCAGTGGTCTGTATGTAGGGTGGCAGTCAGTCGTCAGTATGTAGGGTGGCAGTCAGTTGTCTGTATGTAGGGTGGCAGTCAGTCATCTTTATGCAGGGTGTCTATAAGTCATCTGAATGTAGGGTGGCAGTCATTCGTCTGTGCGTAGGGTGGCAGTCAGTCGTCTGCACGTAGGGTGGCAGTCATCTGTATGTAGGGTGGCAGTCAGTCATCTATATGAAGGGTGGCAGTCAGTCGTCTGTATGTAGGGTGGCAGTCAGTCATCTGTGTGTAGGGTGGCAATCAAAGATCTGTATGTAGCTTGGCAGTCATTCATCTGTATGTAGAGTGGCAGTCAGTCATCTGTCTGTAAGGTGCCAGTCAATCATCTGTATGTAGGGTGGCAGTCATCTGTATGTAGAGTGGCGGTTATCTGTATGTAGGGTGGCAGTCAGTCATCTGCATGTAGGGTGGCAATCAGAGATCTGTATGTAGGGTGGCAGTCATTCATCTGTATGTAGAGTGGCAGTCAGTCATCTGTCTGTAAGGTGCCAGTCAATCATCTGTATGTAGGGTGTCAGTCAGTCATATGCATGTAGGGTGGCAGTCAGTCATCTATTTGCAGCGTGGCAGTCAGTCATCTGTATGTAAGGTGGCAGTCAGTCATCTGTATGTAGAGTGGCAGTCAGTCATCTGTATGTAAGGTGGCAGTCAGTCATCTGTACGTAGGGTGGCAGTCAGTCATCTTATGAAGGGTGCTCATCATCTATTGTGGCGTGGCAGTCATCGCTGCGTAGGGGTAGTCAGTCATCTGCATGCGGTTGGCAGTCATCATGTATGTGGGGTTTGAGTCAGTCATCTGTATGTAGAGTGGCAATCAAGATCTTATGTAGTTGGCACTCAGTCTCTGTATGTAGGTGCAGTCAAGTCATCTATATGTAGGTTGGCAGTCAGTCGTCTGCATGTTCGGTGGACAGCCCATCTGTAATGTAGGGTGGAGTCAGTCACTATACGTAGGGTGGCAGTCAGTCGTCTGTATGTAGGGTGGCAGTCAGTCATCTGTATGTAGGGTGGCAATCATCTGTATGTAGGGTGGCAGTTATCTGTATGTAGGATGGCAGTCAGTCATCTGTATGTAGGTGGGGAATCAAGATCTGTAAAAGGGTTTGGCAGTCAGTCATCAATGTAGGGGTAGCCATATCGTAGGTAGGTTGGCAGTCAAATGCATGTAGGGTGCCAGCAGTCATCTGTACGTAGGGTGGCATTCAGTCATCTGTGAAGAGTGGCAGTCAGTCCTCTGTATGTAAGGTGGCAGTCAGTCATCTGTATGTAGGATGACAGTCATCTGTATAGGGTGGCAGTCAGTCATCTGTATGTAGGGTGGCAGTCACTCATCTGTATGTAGGGTGGCAGTCATCTGTATGTAGGGTGGCAGTCATCTGTATGTAGGCTGGCAGTCAGTCATCTGTATGTAGGGTTTCAGTCAGTCATCTGTATGTAGGGTGGCAGTCATCTGTATGTAGGGTGGCAATCATATGTATGTAAGGTGTCAGTCAGTCATCCGTATGTAGGGTGGCAGTCAGTCATCTGTATGTAGGGTGGCAGTCAGTCATCTGTATGTAGGGTGGTAGTCAGTCATCTGTAAGTAGGGTGGCAGTCATCTGTAAGTAGGGTGGCAGTCATCTGTATGTAGGGTGGCAGTCATCTGTATGTAGCGTGGCATTGAGTCATCTATATGTAGAGTGGCAGTCAGTTATCTACATGTAGGTTGGCAGTCAGTCGTCTGTATGTAGGGTGACACTCATCTGTATAGGGTGGCAGTCAGTCGTCTGTATGTAGGGTCGAAGTCATTCGTCTGTAGGAAGTGTGGCACTCATCTGTATGTAGGGTGTCACTCAGTCATCCGTATGTAGGGTGGCAGTCAGTCATCTGTATGTAGGGTGGTAGTCAGTCATCTGTAAGTAGGGTGGCAGTCATCCGTATGAAGGGTGGCAGTCAGTCATCTATATGTAGGGTGGCAGTCAGTCGTCTGTATGTAGGGTGACGCTAATCTGTATAGGGTGGCAGTCAGTCGTCTGTATGTAGGGTGGTAGTCATTCGTCTGTACGTAGTGTGGCAGTCATCTGTATGTAGGGTGGCAGTCAGTCATCTGTATGTAGAGTGGTAGACAGTCGTCTGTATGTAGGTTGGTAGTCAGTTGTGTGTATGTAGGGTGGGAGTCAGTCATCTGTATGTAGGGTGTCAGTAAGTCATCTGAATGTAGGGTGGCAGTCAGTCGTCTGTGCGTAGGGTGGCAGTCAGTCGTTTGCACGTAGGGTGGCAGTCATCTGCATGTAGGGTGGCAGTCAGTCATCTATATGTAGGGTGGCAGTCAGTCGTCTGTATGTAGGGTGGCAGTCAGTCATCTGTATGTAGGGAGGGGCTATCTGTATGTAGGGTGGCAGTCAGTCATCTGTATGTAGGGTGGCAATCAGAGATCTGTATGTAGCTTGGCAGTCAGTCATCTGTATGTAGTGTGGCAGTCATCTGTATGTAGCGTGGCACTCAGACGTCTGTATGTAGGGTGGCAGTCAGTCGTCTGAATGTAGGGTGGCAGTCAGTTGTCTGTATGTAGGGTGGCAGTCAATCATCTGTATGTAGGGTGTCAGTAAGTCATCTGAATGTAGGGTGGCAGTCAGTCGTCTGTGCGTAGGGTGGCGGTCAGTCGTCTGCACGTAGGGTGGCAGTCATCTGTATGTAGGGTGGCAGTAAGTCATGTATATGAAGGGTGGCAGTCAGTCGTCTGTATGTAGGGTGGCAGTCAGTCATCTGTATGTAGGGTGGGGCTATCTGTATGTAGGGTGGCAGTCGGTCATCTGTATGTAGGGTGGCAATCAAAGATCTGTGTGTAGCTTGGCAGTCAGTCATCTGTATGTACGGTGACAGGCAGTCATCTGTATGTAGGGTGGCACTCAGTGGTCTGTATGTAGGGTGGCAGTCAGTCGTCTGTATGTAGGGTGGCAGTCAGTTGTCTGTATGTAGGGTGGCAGTCAGTCATCTGTATGCAGGGTGTCTATAAGTCATCTGAATGTAGGGTGGCAGTCAGTCGTCTGTGCGTAGTGTGGCATAAGAACATAAGAACATAAGAAAGGAGGAACACTGCAGGAGGCCTGCTGGCCCATACTAGGCAGGTCCTTTACAATTCATCCCACTAACAAAACATTTGCCCAATTTTCAATGCCACCCAAGAAATAAGCTCTGATGTGAAAGTCCCACTCAAATCCAACCCCTCCCACTCATGTACTTATCCAACCTAGATTTGAAACTACCCAAAGTCCCAGCCTCAATAACCCAACTAGGTAGACTGTTCCACTCATCAACTACCCTATTTCCAAACCAATACTTTCCTATGTCCTTTCTAAATCTAAACTTATTAATTTAAATCCATTACTGCGGGTTCCTTTTTGGAGAGACCATCCTCAAGACCTTTAATATCCCCTTTATTAATACCTATCTTCCACTTATACACTTCGATCAGGTCTCCCCCTCATTCTTCGTCTAACAAGTGAATGTAACTTAAGAGTCTTCAATCTTTCTTCTTTAAGAAGATTTCTAATGCTATGTATTAATTTAGTAAATCCTACGCTGAATATTTTCTAACAAATTTATGTCCATTTTGTAATACGGAGACCAGAACTGAGCTGCATAATCTAGGTGAGGCCTTACTAATGATGTATAAAGCTGCAGTATGACCTCTGGACTTCTGTTGCTTACACTTCTTGATATAAATCCCAGTAATCTATTTTGCCTTATTACGAAACGCTTAGGCATTGCTGTCTTGGTTTAAGGTTGCTGCTCACCAAAACCCCCCAAGTCCTTTTCGCAATCTGTATGGCTAAGTTCTACATCTTTTAACTTATAAGTACTAGGATTATGGGCACCCCCAAGCTTCAGAACCTTGCATTTATCTACATTGAACTGCATCTGCCACTTTTCTGACCAAGAATGGAGTTTGTTTAAATCCTCCTGAAGTTCCATAACATCTACGTTTGAATAAATTTTATCCTACCTATCTTTGTGTCATCGGCGAATTTGTTTTCATATCACTAGTAATTCCCTCATCAAGATCATGATAATTTTATAAAAAACAACGGGCCCAAGACTGATCCCTGTGGAACCCCCACTTGTTACAGATCCCCACTCGGACTTAACCCCATTTAGGACACTTTTCTGCTTCCTGTCAGTGGGGCCATGACCGATCCACGAGAGCACTTTTCCCCAATCCCATGAGCTGCCACTTTCTTTAACAGTCTATGGTGGGGAACTCTATCAAAAGCCTTACTAAAATCTAAGTAAATAAAATCAAATTCTTTATTGTGGTCAACAGCCCAAAAAACTTTACTGAAGAAAGTTAATAAATTAGTTAGACAAGACCGGCCCCCTTGTGAACCATGCTGAGTATCATTAATCAAGCTATGCTTATCGAGATGGCTTCTTATAATCCAGCTATAATTGACTCTAGTAATTTGCCTACAATTGAGGTCAGGCTTATTGGGCGATAATTTTACGGTAACGGGCTTGTCCCCTGTTTTTAAAAATAGGAATTACATAGCCATCTTTCCCCATATCAGACACTAACACCTGTTTTTAAGAGAATAAATTAAAAATATTAGTTAATGGTTCCAGAGTTCCATTTTTCATTCCTTAAGAACCCTTGAAAAACCTCATCAGGACCCGGGGACTTATTTTGCTTCAGTCTGTCTATCTGCTTCACAACCATCTCACTCGTGACTGTGAATGTTACATAATTTATTTTTCTTCTAGCCCACTGTAAAAATTAATTACTGGAAATTGTTAGTGTCTTCCTGTGTAAAAACTGAGAGAAAATAATTATTTAAAAATCAAGCACATTTCATTCTCTTTGTCAGTAAGGTGCCCATAGTTTATTTTAAGGGACCTATCTTATCTCTAACTTTTTTTCTAAAAGACCTGGAAAAACTTTTTGGGTTAGTTTTAGAATCCCCAGCAACTTTAATTTCATAGTCCCTTTAGCTTTTCTTATCCCCTTTTTAATGTCCCTCTAAGTCAATATACTGATTCATAAGATGACCCATCACCTCTTTTGATACGCCTGATAAATTCCTTTCTTATGCCCTATTAGATACTTGAGCCTATTATCATCCATTTTGGGTCCATTTCTAATTGATCTAATTCTTATATGGGATAAACGCCCCTTGAGCGCAAGGATAGTGTTCAGAAAACTGTCATATTGATAGCTCTCATTCGTTACCCCCCAGTCAACAGAAATGATAAGTGTTCTCTAAGCCCCCTCGTAATCTGCTAAGCGAAAATCGGACTGTTACTGAATTATTGCTACTATCGTACTTCCATTCATGCTAAATGTAATTGCTTGTGTCCTAGCACCCAGTTCCTCTGAAAATTTCCTAAATTATTAACAAGGGATCCTTGATTGACATAACTAAGTCAATCAGGCTATTCCCCTTGGTAGGTTCTGTCACAAACTGCTTCAAAAAACAATCCTGAAATCTCCTAAGAACCTCGTATGATTCTAAAATTCCCAGTCCAAGAAATGTCCATCACATGACTAAAGTTAAAGTCTCCTAGAATTACTAGATTATCGAGCCTGGGGCCTTAACATTTCCTCCATAGTAGTTTTCCCCCCTTGTCCCTATCTAATTTGGGACGTATATCACTCCTAAAATCAGTTTTCATGCCCCTTCGAAAATTCTAATCCAAACAGACTCTGTATGTGTTACTTCAGCCTTAATACCCGTTTTTATGCAACAGTTTCAAGCGAGCTCGGACAACAATGCCACCCCACCCCCCCTCCCATACTTTCTAAACTTCTTGGAACAATTTAAAACCCTTGATTATGACATTCCGCAGGCAATGTCCCACTTTTTGAAATTAAACCACACGTCTCAGTTAAGCAATACAACATGTTACCTACACTAGCAACTAATCTCTCTCGTCCATCTTATTCCTAGCACTACGGCAATTAGCATAATAAACATGAAAGAATCTCCTTTCATCTTTACCTTCCTGCCATTTCGATTTTTCTACTAAACCTATTACCGTCCTTATCACCCAAAGTCCCTGGCTTTTCAATAATCTAACTCGTTCTTATTATACTAGTTCCCCTAAACTCGTAATATTACTACACTGGATTCACTGTTTTTCCCTGCCAAAACCCATACCACTAACTATTCTAGTTAAAGTCCTAACTGCTCCCTCCACTGCAGTTGCCAGTGCTCCCACCCCACCACCTAGATAAGTGAATTCCCGTCCCTAGCATAGCATGTCAATTCTGCCATAGAAGAGGTCCCAGTGTCTATGAATGTTACCGCGCATTTTCCTTACACTATTTGTCCCAGCCAGCCATTGACACCAAATTGCCCTGGATCAACCATTCATTTCCAACTCCCCTCCTTGCTTGGCAAAATACCACAAAGAGATGTTCCACACCTACTTCTAATTATTTCGATTGCTGACCTATACCTGCTAATCAGGTCCACACGTCATACTCTGCCAACATGGGTTTGCCTCCACACGAGACAGATATAGGATTACTCCCATATTACCTCTCAATGATAGTCATCCAGACGGCTAACAATATCCATCCTCCCTCCCAGCCCCGGAAAGCAACGCGCTGGCGCCTACTCCTTCCTTCAAGCAGACCCCTATCCATATACCTAACTTTGGCTATCCCAACAACAACAATATTTCTTCCTTCCTTAATGTCTTCGTCGAGTCGTTCACCAGTATCTGACTCACATTCGTCGGGTAGCACGAGAATGTTATTGATGTTTCCACAACAGTTTCCACGGCAGTCTCTTTCTCTCATCGTTTCTTCTACCTATTCCATTCGTCTTCTTGATCGTCAACTTCTTTCCCTGCTTCCCAAGCCACTGACCAGTTTTCCTTCTTGACCTGAACTCAAAACCAGGAGACTACTCCGAATCTTTTGTTTTCCCCTCGGCAGCGCCCTGCACGTAGGTGGCATCATCTGTATGTAGGTGGCAGTCCAGTCATCGATATAAGAGTGGGGCATTCATCGTCTTATGTAGGGTGGTAGTCAGTCATCGCTGTGGTGTAGGGTTGGCAATCAGAGATCTGTATGTAGCATGCAGTCAGTCATCTGGTATGTAGGGTGGCAGTCCATCTGTATGTAGAGTGGCGGTTAACTGTATGTAGGGTGGCAGTTCAGTCATCTGCAATGTAGGGTGGCAAACAGTAGATCAGATGTAGGGTGGCAGTCCATTCATCTGTATGTAGAGGGTCAGTCAGTCACGTCTGTACGGTTGCCATCCAATCACGTATGTAGGGTGACAGTCCAGTCAGATGCATGTAGGTGCAGTCATCATCTATTTGCAGCGTGGCAGTCCAGTCATCTGTATGTAGGCTGGCAGTCAGTCATCTATATGTAAAGTGGCAGTCAGTCATCTGTATGTAGGGGGACAGTCACTCATCTATATGTAGGGTGGCAGTCAGTCGTCTGTATGTACGGTGACATCCATCTGCATGTAGGGTGGAAGTCAGTCTTCTGTACGTAGGGTGGCAGTCAGTCATCTGTTTGTAGGGTGGCAGTCAGTCGTCTGTATGTAGGGTGGAAGTCAGTCTTCTGTACGTAGGGTGGCAGTCAGTCATCTGTTTGTAGGGTGGCAGTCAGTCATCTGTATGTATGGTGGCAGTCAGTCATCTGTATGTAGGGTGGCAGTCAGTCGTCTGTATGTAGGGTGGCAGTCAGTCATCTGTATGTAGGGTGGCAGTCAGTCATCTGTATGTAGGGTGGCAGTCAGTCGCCTGTATGTAGGGTGGCACTCAGTCATCTGTAAGTAGGGTGGCAGTCTGTCATCTTTAATTAGGGTGGCAGTCAGTCTTCTGTATGTAGGGTGACAGTCAGTCATCTGTATGTAGGGTGGCAGTCAGTCGTCTGTATGTAGGGTGGCAGTCAGTCATCTGTATGTAGGGTGGCAGTCAGTCATCTGTATGTAGGGTGGCAGTCAGTCGTCTGTAAGTAGGGTGGCAATCATCTGTATGTAGGGTGGCAGTCAGTCATCTGTATGTAGGGTGGCAGTCAGTCATGTGTATGTATGGTGGTAGTCAGTCGTCTGTATGTAGGGTGGCAGTCAGTCGTCTGTACGTAGGGTGGCACTCATCTGTATGTAGGCTGGCAATCAGTCATCTGTATGTAAAGTGGCAGTCAGTCATCTGTATGTAGGGTGTCAATCAGTCGTCTGTATGTACGGTGACGTTCATCTGCATGTAGGGTGGTAGTCAGTCTTCTGTACGTAGGGTGGCAGTGAGTCATCTGTATGTAGGGGGGCAGTCATTCGTCTGTATGTCGGGTGGCAGTCAGTTGTCTTTATGTAGCGTGGCAGTCAGTCGTCTGCACTTAGGTTGGCAGTCATATGTATGTAGTGTGGCAGTCCGTCATATATATGTAGGGTGAGAGTCAGTCGTCTGCTGTTAGAGTGGCAGTCAGTCATCTGTACATAGGGTAGCAGTCAGAGATCTGTATGTAGGGGAGTAGTCATCAGCATGCAGGGTGGCGGTTATCTGTATGTAGGGTGGCAGTCAGTCATCTGTATGTAGTGTGACAATCAGAGATCTGTATGTAGGGTGGTAGTCAGTCATCTGTACGTAGGGAGGAAGTCAGTCATCTGTATGTAGGGTGGTAGTCAGTCATCTGTATGTAGAGTGGTAGTCAGTCATCTGTATATAAGGGGGCAGTCAGTCATCTGTATGTACGGTGACAGTCATCTGTATGTAGGGTGGCAGTCAGTCCTCTGTATGTACGGTGACAGTCATCTGTATGTAGGGTGGCAGTCAGTCGTCTGTACGTAGGGTGGCAGTCAGTCATCAGTATGCAGGGTGGCAGGCAGTCATCTGTATGTAGGGTGGCAGTCAGTCATCTATATGTAGGGTGGCAATCAGAGATCTGTATGTAGGGTTGCAGTCAGTCATCTGTATGTACGGTGGCAGTCAGTCATTGTTTTATAGGGTGCAGTCGAGTCTTGTATGTAGGGGGCAGTAGCATCAGGGTGGCGGTTATCTGTATGTAGGGTGGCAGTCAGTCACTGTATGTGGGTGGAGTCGTCTCTATTTTACGTGGCAGTCAGCGTCTGTATGCCGGTGAAGTATCTGTATGTGGGGTGGCAGTCATTTCCTAAGGGTAGGGGG
>NW_026473629.1:0-11072 GCF_026875155.1 Cherax quadricarinatus | reverse complement strand
GTTTCAAAACTTACTCAGTCTAAGACAACAATTTAAATTTTTTCTCTGACAACATCGCCCCCCCACCCCCCTCCCTATTGACCTTATCATGTGGAATATTTAAAAACCCTGTATGTTGCATCAGAAGGCATTTCTCTATCTTTCAGTTGCCCCAGGCTCTGTTATACCAATAATATTATATTACCTACCCTTGCAAGTAACCTTAGCTCATCTACTTTTTTCTTAAACTCCTGCTATTTATATAGAAAACCCTAAGGGACTAGTCACCGGGGCCCCCTCTCTATTCTCTTTGTTTTTTGATCAATTGTTTTTGCCTTTAAGAACTTTATTTTGAAAATTTTTTTAAAAAAACTTTTTCCCTGGGGTTTCCCCGGAATAACTAAAGTTTTTAACCCTAATCTGCAGCCTAATTGTTTCCCACAAACACCCATAATCTTAATCTATGTTTAAATTCCTAGACGTCATAAATTTCCCCAAATTCAATGAAATACAAAACCGAGGGGGAAGTGAAAACTACAATGAACTTGATACCTCAAAGGCGGGGGACCGGACATTTCCGGGGGGTCCAAAGAGAGGGAGCAGAGATACTTGGTGCCACTAAGAAAAACTAACACATCCATTGAAAGGGCAACTACGTGGGGTGTGGATGACGGCAAATGAGTCCCATTTTTGAAGAAAGGAGACAAACACCAGGCATTTAACTCAACCAGTGTTCTGCGTGGATATATGCAAAGTCAGGAAAAAGATTTTGGGGAATGGGGGAACACCTAGAAAGGAGAAAGTTTAAAAAACGCAACCCATGGTTTTTCAGGGAAAGGGGAAATTTCTTGTCACAAACCACTGGAGTTTTATGACAAGGTAACGAAGTACAACAGGGAAGAGAGAAGGTGGGTAGACTGATTTTTCTGGGCTGCAAGAAGCCCCCTCGACACAGTTCCTGCTCATGGAGGGAGGGAGAAGAGGACCCAGTATGATCAGGAAAAAGCGGACCCGGGATATGTCTTGACCCCTGCAACCACAAATGGGGGATACCGGGGCACAAGGAGTTTTACCCAACCAGGCAAGCATTTCAAAACTTTTAAACACGGAGGAAAGCCCCTTTTAAAAATGGGGGCCCCGTGGGAGAATATAATGCAAGCTAGTAAGTGATAAAATAAAAAAATTATAAAAATTTTAAATATTAAAAAAATTTTTATAAAATTTAAATAAAAAAAAAATAAAAAAAAATAAAAATAAAAAAAAATATATAAATAGCAATAAGATTTCCGAACGGTGTTTCAAAATATCAAAACAACCACTTGAAAAAATAGAAAGTTCCAAACGCTTCGTGACTACTCACAATTCAAGGAAAAATAAAGAAGCACAAAAAGGAGGTATAAAAAGGGGTGCCCACACCTCCCAAAACAGATCCTACAAAAAGAAACACCGAGTGAGACGCACCCGCCGGCCGAACAGACGCCCACACAACCCACCCAAAAAAATATTCTACCCAAGAAAAAAGAAATTTTAAAAATTATTATTTGTCAATATGTATTATTAAATTCTTCCCAAATTCTATTAAATTTTAAATGGATCTAATTTATATACACCAAAAAGGAAATATTCAGTCAGACCAATTATTAGCTCCATAGGACAGTTTCAAAATAAATTATCCAAATGGCTTTTTGATATTTTGAGCCCTATTGTTGGCAAAATTTCTAACTTAATGTTAAAAAACAATAGATTTAGTTGAAAAATTTAAAGCTCCTTGACTGACTTAAATGATTTTAATGGTTAGTTTTGATGTTACGTCCTTGTTTACGAAAGTTCCTGTTGATGATTTATTAAGTTTCTTATCTGAAGAACTCGTTAATTATGTTTTAAACCATTGCCGTTCCTAAAATCATTAAACTTATTAAACTTTCATGTTGATGCAAAATTTGTTTTTAATGATAAGTTTTTACACTCAGAATTTTGGTATGGCAAGGGGAAATCCTCTTTACCTTTCTTAGTACCTTACATGGAATTTTTTTTAAACAAGGCTGCTTAACACAATCCTCCCTAATAGAGCTAAATTTTTTCAGATATGTTGATGATATTTTGTGTCTTATGCCCAAAAATGTAGATATACACCATTCCTTGGCAAATTAAATAGCTTAGCCCATTCTAAATTTTACTGTTAAATTTGAAAAAAAATAAACTCATTGCATTTTCTAGATGTTTTAATTATTAAGGGTAATGAATTCAAATTTAAAATTTACAGAAAACCTACAAATAACTGTTCCTATGTTCCACTATTATTCTTCCCATCAAGATAGAGTTAAACTGTTGTTTTCTCATCAATGTTTTTGAGAGCTAATACGAATTTGTAGTCCAAGTTCATAGATGAGGAAATATCCAAAATTTATGAATAGGTAATGATTTGAAATGCCCAAGAAATGTAATTGATAAATCTTTTAAAGTTGCTAGAAATACTTTTATACAATCCAAAAAGGGACACCAGCCTTATTCAACTAAAAATATGTTGGTTCTCCCTTACCATGAAACTTGGTTGATATGCCTTCTCTTCTTAAGACTTTTAATATTAAAGTTGTATTCAAAAATCTTGATACAGTAAAAAAACTTTTGATAAAGAATTCCCCCAAAATGCTGATGGATGTGTCTATAAGATTCCTTGTAAAATTTGCGATAAAGTTTATTACGGTCAAACTGGTAAAAATCTCCGAACTAAGATTAAAACAACATAATATAGCATTAGAACTGGACAAGATTCCAATGCTCTATTTATTCATGTAAGAGATTTTAACAATCCAATTGATTTTCAAAAAGTTGAGAAAGTAGTATCAAGCAAGTCCATGGTCGACAGGAATATAATTGAATCTTGTTTCATAAAAAGCAGTTTTGACAATAATATGAATATTTCCTTTGGTTTATATAAATTAGATCCATTTCTAATTAATAGAATTGGGAAGAATTTAATAATACATTGGACAATAATAATTTTTTAAATTTCTTATTTCTTGGGTAGAACAGTTTGTTGGTGGGTTGTGTGAAGGACCTGTCTAGTTCGGCCGGCGGGCCTGCTGTCTCACGTCAGGTGTTTCTTTGTTGTGGGATCTGATATTGAGGTGTGGGCTACCCCTTTTATATACCTTCCTATACCTTCTTTGATGCTTTACTTTCATTGTTCCTTGATAATGTGAGTAGTCACGAAAGCGCTTGGAACTTCTCTATTCTTTCACAGTGGTTGTTTTGCATATATATATATATATATATATATATATATATATATTATATATATATATATATATATATATATATATATATATATATATATATATATATATATATATATATATATATATATATATAATATATATATATATATATATATATATATATATATATATATATATTATATATGCAATAAGATCACAGTAAAACAGGTGATTTCAGAATATGCAAAACAACACTGTGAAAGAATAGAGAAATTCCAAGCTCTTTCGTGATTTTCCCCATTATCAAGGAGTAATAAATATCATAGAACAGGAGACTTATAAGGCTAAGATTATCATCTCATTTATGACCTGACACATGACCCATCCCACCAAGCATGTGAGTGCAGTAAAGACTTGGTTGGATCACATGTTAAGTAAAATTTTTTATGATTGCCTTGTCAGACATAGCTTAAATTCTCCTAAATTATATTTATTATAGATCTAATTTATATAACCCTGAACTAATATTTATATTTAAATCAGTACTATTTTTGATGAAACTGGATTCAATTATATTTCTTCCAACCCTGGACCTGCTTGATACAACTTTTTTCATTGTTATATCAATTGATTTTCTCCACCGAACCACCTGGTGGAAGAGTTGAACCTCTACTCACCAACCAGGCAGAGGATCTGTACTTCCATGAACAGCTAGGTAGAAGATCTGCACCTCCTCTGAACAACAAGTTAGAAGATCTGCATCTCCACTGAACAGCCAGGTAGAACATCTGCACCTCCACTGAACAACCAGGTAGAGGATCTGTACCTCCATTGAACAACTAGGTAGAAGATCTGCACCTCCACTGCACGAGGTAGAAGATCTGCACCTCCACTGCACGAGGTAGAAGAATCTGCACCTCCACTGAAACGAGGTAGAAGATCTGCACCTCCACTGCACGGGGTAGAAGATCTGCACCTACACTGCACGAGGTAGAAGATCTGCACCTCCACTGCACGAAGTAGAAGATCTGCACCTTCACTGCACGAGGTAGAAGATCTGCACCTCCAGAGGTTTTTTAGTGCCACGAAGGAAAAAAGACTGGCAAGAAATGACAGAAATCCTACATCAACTGACAACACTTCCGGAGTGGAGGGGCAGTCAATGGCCTCCACTCCAAAACAACAGATATTAGTGCCAGCAAACAAAGCCCCCCTAAATTCCATCAATATAACGACAATAATGTTAGCAAACATACAGGGTCTAAAGCCATCAACAAACATAATACCTTACATCCAAAGGATTGCTCATGGAGTCAAATGCAATGTTTGCAGCATTCACAGAGACCCACATAAAGGATCATCTTGACAACGAAATTTGGACCCCAGGCTATAACCTATTCAGATGCGACAGACTAAAACAGGCAACAAGGAGGGGTGAGCTTGTACTTCACAGAGTCGCTCATTTGCTCAGAATTACTAAACACCTCAAATGATATAGTTGAAGTTTTGGCAGTAAAGATCGAAAACCAAAACCTTGTCATTTTGGATTTATAGAAGCCTACGGATGCAACTTCCCAGCAATTCAAGAACAGCTTTTGAAAATTGATCAGTCAAAAATCTCCCAACTCCTGCCCCAACATCTTACTACTTGAGGGTTTCAACTTGAGACACCTAAAATGGAGGATTGTAGCAAATAATGTATTAGAAGGAGTCACTCCAAGAGGCAGCTCAGATGAAAATTCACACACACGAGCTATTATATCTCTGCATCAAATCCACCTTAAATCAGCAAATAATAGAGCCTACAGACTAGAAAATACACTGGACCTCATTTTCACCAACAACGATGATTCAAAGTAATATAACTGTATCAAAGACTACACTCAGATCATAACATAATAGAGGTATGATCACGTATGGGCAGGGCTCCTGACCAGTAAAATGTGATCAGTTATGAGGGTGCCTTCACAAAATTCAAATTCAGTAACAAAAACACACTTGGGAACAAGTCAGCCATGTGATAAATGAAGCAACCTGGAAAGATACCTAAACAACACAGATCCAAACCTTTGCCTAGGAAAAAATTAACCCTGTGGCACTTGAGGTCTGCTCATGGCACATTACATTTATGAAAACGAGAGAGAAGACGTAGACTAGAAAGAGACTTTCCCTATACAGGCGAAGGTGATGACTCACAGAGCTGCAGAGAGGGGCCAGTATATCTGAAATACGAAGAGAGACACTGGTCAGAAAAGTAGCAAATATCGAACTTAAACTTAAGGAATCTTATAGGAGACAAGAATCTCAGGAAGAACTTAAAGTCATCATGAAATTGAAATAAACCCGAAATACTTCTATGGCGAAAACAACCTCCAGTATTGGACCCCTGCTTAGGCGAGAAGGGACCTACACAGACGACAGCAAAGAAATGAGTGAGATACTAAAGTCCCAATATGACTCAGTGTTCAGTGAGCCGTTAATCAGACTCAGAGTCAACAATCTAAATGGTTTTTTATGGCGGAGACTCAAAATTTGGCCGCTTCAAAAATCTCTGATATTATCCTAACACCACAAGACTTTAAAAAGGTAATTAATGATATGCCCATGCACTCTGCCCCAGGCCGGACTCGTTGAACTCCGTGTTCATCAGAACTACTAGAAGCTCCTGTCACGTGCCTTCAGCATTATGTGGAGAAGGAGCATGGACACAGGAGTCATCCCTCACTCACTTAAAACAACAGATATATTCCCACTCCACAAAGGTGGCAGTAAAGTAATTGCAAAGAACTACAGACCGATAGCACTAACAAACCATATCATAAAAATCTTTGAAAGGGTTCTAAGAAGCAAGATCGCCACCCACCGAGATACCCACCAGTTACACACCCAGGGCAACACGAGTTTAGAGCAGGTCGTTCCTGTCTGTCCCAGATACTGGACTACTATGACAAGGTTCTGGATACTTTAGAGGATAAACAAAATGCAGATGTAGTATATACAGACTTGTGGAAGCCTTCGACAAGTGCGACCATGGTGAAATAGTGCATAAAATGCGTGACAAAGGAATAACAGGAAAAGTTTGTAGATGGATCTATAACTTCCTAACAATAGAACACAAAATATAATAGTAAACAGTAAAGTCTGAGGCGGCTACAGCAAAAAGCTCTGTCCCCACAAGGCACAGTACTCGCTCTATCCTGTTCCTCATCCTCATATCCTCATCAAGTGTCTTCCTTTGCGGATGACACTTGAATTGCCATGACAGTGTCCTCCATTGAAGACACAGCAAGAGTCCAGGCGGACATCAACCAAATCTTTAAAATGGGCCGCAGAAAACAACATGAAGTTCCATGAAGAGAAATTTCAACTACTCAGATATGGAAAAACTTCAGGAAATTAAAATTTTATCAGAGTATAAAACAAATTTCTAACCACACAGTAGAGCGAAAAACTAATGTGAACGATCTGGGAGTGATAATGTCAGAGCAACTCACCTTCAAAGACCACAACAATGTATCTACCTCATCTGCTAGAAAATGATAAGATGAATAATGAGAACCTCAAAACTATGGATGCAAAACCCATGATTCTCTTCAAATTGTTTGTTATCTCTAGGCTGGAACACTGCTGTACACTAACTTCCCCTTCAAGGCAGGTGAAATTGCTGACCTGGAGAATGTACAGAGAACTTTCATGGCACGCATTTAGTACGATAAAGCACCTAAATTACTAGGAACGGTTGAAGTCCCTTTATTTGTATTCCTGGAATGCAGGCGAGAAAAAATGCATGATAATATACACTCGGAAAATCCTAGGGGGATTAGTACCAAACTTGCACACGAAAATCACTCCCTACGAAACCAAAAGATTCGGCAGGAGATGCAACATTTCCCCAATGAAAAGCAAGGGTACCATGAGTACACTGAGAGATAACACAATAAGTGTAGGAGATCAAGACTTTTCAACTGCCTTCCAGCATACATAATGGGGATTACAAATAGACCCCTGGCTGTCTTCAAGAAGGCACTGGACAGGCACCTAAAGTCAGTACCTGTTCAGCCGGGCTGTGGTTCATACGTCGGCTTATGTGCGGCTAGCAGTAATAGCCTGGTTGATCAGACCCTGATCAACCACGAGGCCTGGTCACAGACCGGGCCGCGGGGACGTTGACCCCCGAAACCCTCTCAGGTATACTCCAATGAACAACTAGGTAGAAAATCTGCACTTCCACCCAACCACCAGGTGTCGGCCCTGACACCTCCACCCAACTAGAAGGTGTCGGCCCTGACACCTTCACCCAACTGCCAGGTGTTGGCCCTGACACATCCACCCAGCTACCGGGTGTTGGCCCTGACACCTCCATCCAGCTACCGGGTGTTGGCCCTGACACCTCCACCCAGCTACGGGTGTTGGCCCTCCACTTGCCAACAATGACTCAGCACTCTCATGCTCAGAGGCAACACAGGTGGTAACCAAAATATGTTAATATTAAGTTTCACTGAGATGTGACTACTTCTCTACTCCGTGACCTCCTCTGCTCTTGCCACTGACGTACCCACGAGTGGTAGGGGCAAATTTCTACTTTTTTTCAGATGTCTGTGCGCGTTTGGTATCAGGAAAATACCCAACGGATATAGGTTAGGTATTTCTGAAACTGTAGTGGTGAAGACGTTATAATTCATGTCTACGTAACTCATTACGATTATAACCACATATAAACATGTAAATAGCTCATATTCAGTTTGTAAATAGCTCATGATTGGGCCACAAAGCTTTGATAGCTTTGTGGCCCAATCTTTGGGCCCATTATGTGCCTCTGTGATCTTTTGATTAATGCCCATAGGATGGGTATGAGGTGCATAATAATGATATTAAACTAAAATACTGAGGAAAACTGAAACTGTTTTATTGGATTTAAAAATGTAAGTTGAAAAAAAGCCAGCAATTTTGAATTGCCTAAGTTATATGCCTTCAAAGAGGGAGTAGATTACAATCTTGGCTTGTCAGTTAGCAGTTTGCGAACAATAATACGAAAAATAACTTAATTGAACATTACTGAATTAAGACTGAGGGAGATTGACACAAGTCAGTCCATCTATCATCATTCTATCATGCAGTAGGAGCCACATGTATATGGTGCATCCAACAAAATATGCAGACTCTTGGATGTCACTACCTCCTGGCTCCGGCTGGGTTACAAGTATAAGTATCTCTGGGGGGTTAAATCACCACCACCAGATGTTGACCAAACGAAATGTAAACTTTGCCAGATGGACAAAGTCACACCTTGCGTCATTATGCACTGAAATACGATAAAATTAATGAATTAAGAGACAACTCACTCAGAAATGTCAAAGTATTTTATTCACAGTGGTATATTACAAATCAATTCCTGGACCTTCTTCATTTTCAGTTTCGTCCCTTCAGTTCCGACTAGCATCCATTTGTTGATCCGATCATCGGGGGACATTGTTCCGAGGATAATCCGTGCACTTACCTTCAGTCGCTGAATTTCTTTTCTTGGAAATATAGCTGCTCGTAGTCGAGGGAAGTCATCATTACAATCTCGGGTTTAGCTAAGAACGGAGAGCACACCTGCGCTAGAAGTGCGGGTTTTCCGTTGTACATGCTGTAAACTGCAGCAAAGGGCTTTATCTTCGTCATCAAAAGGATTCATTGAGTATTCGGGTGTATTTTTTTATTCTGTGATTGTGTCAAGAGTAGGAAAAGGAATCTGAGGTATTCATATCTAATTCAAACCTTTCGGAGGGTTGAATTGTGATACCCCCATGCTTCTGGTTAGACCCTTTTGAGTGATGATGAATGCGTTTTTTTTTTCGGGTCGCCTTACGTCGGTGGAAGAATGACCAATAGCTTAAAAAGTGCATCTCGAATAACTTTCTTAATAAAACCCTTCTCATTTGCCGGGTTCTTTAATTTTAATTTTATAATTATTTAGGACAGTGTGTCAAGGAAAATTTTTCAGTATTGAAGTTTGAGTATTTGGGCAGAATTTATGGTAACGTATTATTTATGAAACACTATATATTAAACACACTTGTTTAATTCCGGCATCTTCCTTTAACCCCCTCGTTCAAGGAAATTAGCAACTGCAACGATGTCTGCCCCAGTACTCATTACACAGTTTGTTTCAAAATGTGGCCAGCTTCTAATTTTTAAACAAACCAAAAAATGACAGGATGTGAAAAATAGTTTTGCCGACAAGATTTTCAATGTGTTTATTATTAAATATTGATACAGCACATTGTGTGACCACCTTAATCTATATGACATTTGACATGATCGTAGCAAACACGTTCTATTCTAATTTTATTCTATTTGATTTGCCCGGGATGGATCCCGGCCCGGGGCTTTTCCAGTTTGGTGACCCGACATTGGCTTCCCGGATAGGGAAGTGTCGTTTATCTTTTCCCCATACATGCGTGGCAGTCCTTCGGTGGGAAGGGGGGTTTCCTCTTGGTTCTGTGGACAAATGTCCATCATTCGTCTCTCAGCCTTTGAGTAGAGAGTACGTGTGCTACTGCTGCCCCCTATAGTTGACCGGTGGCGTTTCATTTTCTCAACATGGCGCTGGCGGGTAGAGCTGAGTCAATACTGTTGTATTTAGTTGACCCGTGGGGGCTGTGCTTGGACGATCGACGGCACTACTATTCCCTGTGATGATCCGTGATACCTATGGTATTGCTAACGAGGACTTGTGCAGTGTGGCGGGGGAAGCTCTGCTCGGCTCATGTTTACGAGGCGGTGGGTTGACAAGTTCCAGGAGGTTAATCTAGTGGTTAACCATGCAGTGTCAGTGAAGCTACATGACGTCTCCCGCTTTTACACATGGTAAAGGTCAGAAACGTGCCCTTCGAGGTGATGTGTCTGACATTTGAGCTGCATTGGGTAAAATTATGGCACCATAAAACATGGCTACAGCAGGGGGGGGTCTGATGGCCTATATTTCAGGGATACCACAGGGAACGTTTTCTGTAAAGATGACATTACGACACCCAATTTCCCCTTTTTACGGATCTTGCAAGACTTCAGGACTCAGGTATTAGTATCATATGCAGGGCAACGCTACACTTGCAGGTTGTGTGGTGCATATGGCCATCTGGCGGTACAGTGTGAACGACAACGAGGCGCCAAAGGTTGGGCAATAAAGCACGGATGTTGGGGGGGAAGGTGTGGGGCAAGATGTGCCTGGTGCGCCGGTGCTACCATCAGGATTGTCTTGGAGCGAAGAGGTTGAGAGGTCTACGGAGATGGCGTGTGCCACACTCCGGGAGTGTTGCCTTCTTTGGAGGCGGAGCCAGTAGTGGGCGCGGCTCCACAAGATGTGCATAACAAAAGAGTCGGGGAAACCATTGCTCTGTGCTGGATGAATTATTTACGGAAAGGAGCATGAGTCCTGCGATTGGGCCCACCCCTAGACCCGGGACCTGCTTTTGAAGGGGACGTTGGACACGAAGAGCAGCTGGTCGTGGGCTTCCCAGAATGCCTTGCTGAAACATGAGGTGGAGGTGGAAATCCACCAGGACTGCACTGTTTGGGTGACGACATGCAGGTGGACAGTGTTAAAAGGAAGCATTCTGTAGCGCTTTCAGACTTGGGGAAGGTGCTGATGCCAGCCCCAGTGATCAGGGAAGAAACCTGGGCGAATGTGGCACAGAGAGGGCCTGTAGACCTAAAGCTCAGGGGTTGGTCAAGAGTGCTTCAAAGGGGGGGAGAAAAAGGTGGAAACAAAGATCTGGTGAGAAATGTTTGTACAAGAGCAAAACCCCCCCCCGTCCAATTAAGTTCCTGACAGTAAATATTAATGGTTTTTAGGACTGTGCAAAAACGTGATGGTTTTGAGAAATTTTTGGG
>NW_026473628.1:0-10492 GCF_026875155.1 Cherax quadricarinatus | reverse complement strand
GCGACCCGTAAACCTGAGCGCTCCCTGAAATCGTCATAAGCAGCAACTTCGTCGAGTGGTTTTTACCCCCTCAGGCAGTGTGTCCCCATCGCTCGTGTTTTGAGGGTGTGGGTTAAAGGAAGGGGGCGATGGTTTGGGATTCGGATGTGTCCTGATCCCTGCTAAAAGGCCGGGAAAAAAAGTGTGGGTAGGTGGTCAAGAGTGCGGGAGGGGAAAAGCAAAATATGAGGGCTAAAGACCTCACAGGGTGGGGCTTGGGGGGGGAAGGTAAAGTGAGCCATACCAGTAAGGTCAGGCAGCTGGAACCATTTTAATTCCCCGGCCTTGTGTATGACGTCAATGTGAAGGTTTAGTGTGACGGGAAGGTGTTTGGGTTTTTGGGGAAGTTTTAGTGGTATCGAGGGAAATTTTTTAATTTCGTCAGTTTTGTCCCAGGAGCGACCCACCCAGTGCTAGCCCCGGTACCCATTTTACGGGGTGAAATGGAAAACCGGTGAAAGGAAACCCCGATCCGATGTTTCCCCCTTCACGGGAAAATTAAACCCCGGCCCCTCACATGTAAAAGTGAGGTTTTTGCCCCCAGACCACTATACCCATCGTTGGTTTAATTATATATTATATATTATTTTATATATATAATTTTATATATATATATATATTATTTTTATTAAAATTATATATATTATTAATTTATTTTTTTTATTTATATATATTAATTTTTTAATAATTTATATATTTAATATATATAATATATTTTTTTCATATTCTTCTAGTTTTACTTAATAAAATTGTTTTTCTTCTGTTTTCTTGATTTTAACCCCTTTCATTTTTTAAAAGGGTTTGATAGGGCTGTTGAACCTTCAGACATCTAAAATAGAAAAAGTGTAGCAAATAATGCTGTAGCGGATAACCCCGGAGACGCTGCATGAAATTTAAAACCCACACACAAATTTTTAAAATCTCTGCATTAAATTCCCTTAAAAGGAAAAAAGGACCCAAAAAAGATTTGGAATACACGGATATTCCCAAAACCCAGGTTCCAAAGGCCTGTTATCCTGGTTTTTAAAGGGGAGCAAAATAAACACAGCGTAAGTTTTGACTTTTTATTATCCTTCCCCAAATTTTTAGAACAGTATGTACATATATAACTATTCAGTGAAAAGGTATTAGTGCACTCCACGGTAAGCAAGGCAAAAGGGAAGCCACTAGAGAGAGATCGTGCTTCAACCGTTAGAATGGGAATGAAAAAGGCAGACAGGAGAGTGGTCCACATAATTTCGCCACTCCCAAAAAACCATCTCTTATTGGTAAAAACCGGGGTATAGTTGAACGACGGGGCCCTCGTCAACCTCAGTCACCTGGTTCGTGGTTGGGGGGATACCCTGTAAATGAGGGTGTGTAATGCCCGAAAAAAGGGTTACGTCTTTTGCATCCCACTTGGACTCTCTTCACTAAAAATGATGTCTGTACGAAAATTACCATATAAAAAACATAAGAAAAAAGGATACTGAAACAGGCTACTGGCCTATTGAGGCAGCTCCAATTCCCCCACCAGTTTAAGCCAATGCCTTGACTACTGAGGTCAGACCGTTGGGGAAGCAGGCATCCCTGTAGCACAAGTAGTCAAGCCCAAATCACACCACCCCACCCCTAGTATTTATCAAATTATTTTTAAAATACACAACGTCTTAGCGTTACGAGGTATGGGGAGTTTTTTCCCACTATCCATAACTCTATTCCCAAAAACCAGTGTTTTCCCTATACCCCTTCCCTGAATCTGTTTTTTTCCCAATTTAAACCATTGCTGGAGCCCTGTCTATGTTAGTATTTTTAGATGTATTTAATCCCCTTTAATAATTCCCTGTTTTCCTTTTACCCTTTAAAAACCAAACCCCCCCAAATTTACCCTTTCTAGAGAGTGAGATTTTTTTTTTTATCTTTTTAAAAAACTCAGGTCAAAATAGTTTGGGGTGCTTTAAAATAAATGTCAACGAGATCCCAGGCACAAACAAATACATTCTTGTTTTGCATCGCTCTTGGGCAGTGTGCCCCCCTTCCCTGACGCCCCTCAGAAACCCTGACAGCAGTGGTCGAGGAGGTGTTGTGTTGTTGACACCGCTGGAAAATTAGGGTGTTAAGATGGCGGTTTGTCATCGCAGAGCTTAAACTTTGGGTTTTGAAGCTTGAGGTGCGTTACCCCTATTTCAGTCAGATACTTTCCCCAAGAAAATTGGGGAGACATAGGGCATTCAAGATGGTAAATTTTTTGGGGTAGCTTGAATGGAGCGCATAGAATATTGTGAAACTGCTTGCTGCGACGTTTATGAATGGGGGGTTACGCGCTTTAAAAATGGTGTTTTGCATTACCCCCTGCTGTGCGTGTGAAATGGTGGACGTGTCTCGATATTATACCTGGATAAAGTTGGGGAATGTCCTTTGAGGCAAATGAAGTGACATCAGAAACGTCTTTGA
This sequence comes from Cherax quadricarinatus, assembly GCF_026875155.1. Lineage (NCBI taxonomy): Eukaryota > Metazoa > Arthropoda > Malacostraca > Decapoda > Parastacidae > Cherax > Cherax quadricarinatus. The sequence goes on along the minus strand of NW_026473628.1, from coordinate 8,020 downwards.
GAAATATGGGCCGTGATTCTGCCAGCGGGTTAAGGGGTTTGATGGGTCCCTACGAAGGTATGCTGGAAGGTATTCCAGCCTTAAAATGACGTTGGGTAACCATCCCTCATATGTAAATTTTCAAGATTTTAGGAACGGTAAGGGTTTTTTTATACCTGGGCAACAGCGTACGTGCGCATTTGTGGAGAGTTGACCCATAGCGGGGATGGGGAGAAAACGACGCATGAAAAAACCTGTGAAAAAGAGGTAGCCCGTACACGTGGTGAAGGTGGCATCGTTCATCAGAGGAAGGGCTGGTGTTTGGGAGTGAGATGGTGGAAAGGTTTTTTCGAAATGAGAGTGTGTCCCCCCTCAGCTCCTGCCCCTGAGTCGTTCCCAATATATCTGCTGGTTTGGTTACCCGAAATAACGTGTTAAAATAGGGGAGGAATTGGACAAAGTTTTAAGACCTTGTACCCCTGTGGTGGAAGCTCGTTACAAATGACGTGGGGACTTTTTGGGGCCCAGATTGTAAACAATATGAGACTAGGGGGATGACGATGAGACTGAGACTCGGGGGACTTCAACCCTCACTGTAAAGTGGATGTTGAGGTACCCCGTGAGGTTCCTCGCCTTGAATGGGGATAAGAACTTTCGAGGGAAAGAGCAGTCGTCAGATTAGATGACGTCTGACGCCAGCACGGGGATTGGGAAGAAATGAGGGATGGGGAGGGGAAGAGGGGAGGGGGGGGGGATGGGGGAAACGCCATCGCAAGAAGGGAGGCGAAAGGGGCGGTATGTAAGGAAAAACCCATAGAAATAAAAATTCAAGTGGTGAAAAACGAGAGGAAAAGAGGCAAGGGTGGAAAAATAGCAGGCCTTAGGGTATGACTGAAGTTAACGGTTTTGTACTAGCTAAGAGAGATTGGTTAAAAATTTTCTTAGCAAACATAGATTGATGTTTTTTCCCTTAAAGAACACAATTTAAAAAGAGGGGGAAGTTTTGGAGGGGGGTTTTTAAAAAAGTCGCCCCTGCCAATTCCTTTTGAAAGGTGGTGGGTCTTTAATAAAAGAGACGAGCCCGTTGTATTGCAGAGAGTGGGGGGTTGGGGGGGGGGGTTGAGGGGGATGGAACTTGGAGGGGAAAAGTGGTATTTTTTGTAAGTGTGTCGCCCCTGCGGAAAAATAGCACAAAGGTAAAAAAGGTTTTGTGTGTGAGGACCTTGTTTTTTTTTGCGTGAACTTCCGGAAGTGGTGATGTGGGGGGGTGACGGGAATGTGTACAGGGCGGTGAGTCAAACCCAAAGGGGCGGGGGATATGTCTGCCCCTCTCAGAGATTTTTTTGAGGGTGTTAAGTTACGTGATGTGTTTGGGGGAGGGGTGGGGAAAATTGGAAATTTTTATCAAAAGGGGGATATGCTGAAAGGTTTGGGGGACAGGTGTTATTTCTCAAGGAAGTGTTAAAAGTTTTTTTTTTCGGTCGAGAGGGTTTGTCGGGCTTGGGCGTGTAGTGGGGTGGGGGGGAGGGGTGGCAGAAATTTATCGGCCTTTTTGGGAATTTTAAATATTGTTTTTAAGTGTGACGAAGGTTTAGGGGGTTTTTATGTTGGGGAAAGAGCTTTAGGGGAAAGCTCAGGAGGAAAAAAGGACATTGTAAGTGGTGGGGCTGGGTTTAGCAAAGAAAGGTAAAATCCTTTTACGAAAAGGGAGGGTAAACGTATAAACCTCAAAAATATGGACTAGTAAATTATTTGGGGATGTTTAAGGGTTGTTATGGGGAAAAGGGTTTGGGGTGTTTACCCATGGCGATATTTAGAATAAAAGAGAGCTTGGAACGTTGATAATGACGGTTTCAAGGGTGCGGGTTGCAAGCAGGTTTTGAAGAATTTTGTGGGGAGAAAGCCATCCCCGTGTGGGTGTGGAGAAAAAACAAAAGCAGGGTGATGGTTAATCCCGAGCTTGGAGTTTAAAGAGACGATGGGAATCCCTAGAGCAGGTCAAGTGATAAAAAAACCGAAAGGGTATGAGTGCATATGCGGGGTTGTGGTATAAAAAAACGGGCTAGTAGTGTGTGGATGAAGTGGAATTAAATAGGGTGTGAAAATATGAAGTGCAATTTGGGTCTAGGTAGGAAGGGTTTTGGGTGGGGAATTTCTGAGGAGGAAACTGAAAATTTCTTTAACGGATGAAAAGGGCAAAAACCCCCGGGGAGTGATGGTTTACGGTGGGAAATTTTTTTTACAGCATTGGACGTTGATTGGGAAGTTCTGGTAATATTATTAAATTGTATGAAGGAGAAGGGTACGTTTGGGAATAAGCGAATCAGCCAAATTTTGGTGCTGGCCCCAAAAGGGAAAGGGCGCCAGACCTTTAGAAGTATAGGGCAATACGTTGCTCTGTGTAAATATAAAGGGTTTTTGTAAAAATTTTGGGGAATAGGGTGAAATGCGTGGTGGGGGGGTTGTTTCACCATCGCAGTTTGGGTTGCCGGGGAGGTCGATTTAGAAGGTCACGGGGGTTTTAAAAAGTTTTGTGGAGCAAAAGGGGGAGGGGGAGGGGGCGGTTTACTGGCCTTTGACTGGAGCTGCCCATGTAGGTGGAAAAAAGGTGCATGCGAGTATTCTTAGGGGAAAGGGGTTATGGTGAAAAAATAGTGGTGGGAAACCGCTGTATAAGGGAGCAAGATGAGAGTACAAATAAATGGGTGTATGGGGCGGCTTTTAATGGGTAGAGGGGTTTCGACAAAGGGGGCCCTTGTCACAAACTTATTTGGTGTTTTCAGGATCCCCTTTTTGGAGGTTTAGAAAACCCGTCCAAATTTCCCCGGGGTGAGGGGGGGGGGTAGGGGAAGGGAGATGTTGGCCGCAAAAATTTTTGGTTATGTGGGTGTTTCGACTGTTTTGGGGTGAACGGATGTCTATGAAAGTGTTGGAAGATTTTGTGTGTGTGTTTGAACGACCCCGGGTTGAGGTAAATAGTGAAAGTCAATGATCATGGGGTTGGGACCGGAAAGGGGGAGGAATGGTGAGCTGTTAACGTGGTTAAACGACGGATGTCATTAAGATTGGGGGCATTTTTTATAGAGACGTTTTTAGTGGCACGGGAGGAAAATTATAGGACGTTGGGAAAAAGGTCATTGGTTCTGGGTGTTTTGAGGCCCCAACATCTCACTCGGGGCCCAAAGTGTGTCATTGTTAATGTATTTTTTATAGTAAATGTGGCAAAGTTGCGGCGTTTTTCCGCTTACAGGAACAGCGATCAATGGAATATTGAGATGAGTATTTACCTTTTTGTGGGGATTGGTGTGTTGGTTAAAAAAGTGGGTTGTTTGTTACGTACATCGAGGAGGTTTTGGGATTGTTGGATTAAACGTAGGGTAAATGGTTTTTTAAAGTGGGGGGTTTTGGGGGTGTGGGTGTGTGTGGCAGGAAATATGGAACAGGTTATATGAGGTTGTAAAGTGGGTTTGGGGGAATGGAATTGAGGATGTGAGATTGTATAGGGGTTTTGGTGATGGTAAAGGGGAAAGGAAAAACATTCGCATTTGGGTTTTTTTAAATAGGTTACTGGGGGGTCGTGCGCAACTCCGTAGAAGGGTTTTTTCCCCTGTACTCGTGGGAAAAAATTTGGGTCAGATTTGTAAGTGAAATTTAAAGGGCCTAGGGTGCGGAAATCATGTTCCTTTTTTTCATGGTATATTGCCGTCAGGGGCAATATACGACCCGGAGTCGGGAAGGTGGGGGTGTGGGTTTTGTGGGGGAAAAAGACAGGTTTTTATGTTGTCTATTTTTGCGGGTTTAGAGATTCAGGGGTTTGGTTAGGGAGGGGGTGGTACAGAGGGTGGGGGGGAAGGGGGGGGCAGGTTTGCGTGCGTTTGTCTCGACTCGGGGGATTGACAAGGACGTTTTAAAGAGTTAGATTATATTTCGTGGATTAATTTATTTTTCGTGGGTAAGGGGAGGGGAAAGGGGTAAGTGAGGTGCAAGGGGTTTCTTGCAATAGTTTTATCGTACATGTGTAGGAATAGGGAATTGTTTGGGATGAGGGGGGAAAGGGTTTTTCGGACGTTTAAAAAAGGTAAATTTGAAAGCTTTTGAATTTGTGAATAATAAACGGGGATGCCGCGTAAGTTTCGTGTGGTCAGGGGCAATAGCTGGTCGTCTCTTGGAGGGAGGTGGGTTCCTGAATATGAGATTGGGCTGGATGTTTCTAGTTTTTTTGGGGGTGTGTTTGTTGATTCTGGAGTTGGGTTACTTTTTTATACCTTTTGTGTACAAATGACAGTGGTGTCTTTACAGTATTTGTTATGTTTTTGAAGTTTTCCTTTTGTTTAAAAACTCGTTTTTCTTGAGTCCCAAGTTTTCTAAGTATTTTGTTTTTTATTGTGTTTTATGGTCAGTATTTGGGTTTAAAAGCCCGCTATAATATATATAATAAATTTTTTTTATATAATTAATTATTATATATATAATTATAATTTTTATATAATATATTATAATTTTTATTTTATATATTTTATATTATTTTAATATATATTAAATTTTATATTAAAATTTATAAATTATATATATATTTTTATATATAATTTTTTTTATTTTCTGCATGTTTTTTTCCCTTCCCTGTATGTTCAATCTAGTCGTGAGTCACTAAAGTATTAAAGGGATATAACATGTGAAATTAAACCCCGAGTCGTCCAAAAATTCTATAATATTTTTGTTTAAAGTTTAGTTTTGTTTTGATTCAAACGTGTTCATAGGTATTACCTGGGTTTTTCCCGGAGAGAGTTCCCGGGGGTCAACGCCCCCCCGGCCGGTCTGTGCCAGGCCTCCTGGTGGATAGAGCCGTTCAAAAAGGGGTGTTTTGCTGGCGCATGCAAACCCAAAGTACGAGCCAAGCCGTGGTCGGAAAAGATTTAGGTGCTTGTCCGTGCCAGCTGAAGATGCCAGGGGTCTGTTGGGAATTCCCCCCCTTTGTAGCTGGGAGGCAGTTGAACGTTCGGGCCCTGACATTATTGTATGGGCTCTTAAAGTGCTAGTGACACCCGTGCTTTTATTGGGGGGGTGTTGCACGTTGCAAGTCTTTTTTTTCGTAGTGAGTGATTTTCGAGTGCAAGTTCGGTACTGTCCCCCAGGATTTTTCCCGGTGTATATAATCATGTTCTCTCCCGCCTGCATTTTCCCGGGAATACAGGGTTTCCCACGCCTCCCCGTAATTGGGTTTTTATCTCCGTTTTTCGTGCCGTGAAGTTCTCTGTACTTTTCTAGGGCAGCAAATTTTCCCCGATTGAAAGGTGCTGTTAGGTGCGCAATTTTTCCAGCCTAGATAGAACAAGTGACCTGAAGAGTGTATCATGGGCTTGGCATCCCTGTTTTTAAAGGTTTCATTATCCTCCTGTCATTTTTCTAGCAGATGTGATTGATACAATGTTATGGTCCTGAAGGGGAGATCCTCCGACATGATCATCCAGGTCTTTGACGTTGGGGTTTCGCTCTATTTTTTGGCCCCCAATTTTTCTTGTACTTGATGAGATTTTTTTTCCCCGTGTTTTCCAATTTTGGTTTAAATTTAATTTTCATGTTGAATTTTATATTTTTTTCGCAGCCCACGAAAGATTTGGTTGATGTCCGCCGGGCCTGCAGTGTCTGCAATGGAAAACCTGTATGCAGATTCGTGTGGGCATCTGAAAGGAAGACACGGTGCTGTGGCTGACATCCCTTTTTATGTCGGATAGAGGATGAGGAACAAAATGGGGTGAGTCTGTGCCTTGGGAAAAAGAGCTTTTCACCGAGCTGCCTCGGGCTTTTCTTGTTTTATGACTACTCTCTGTGTTTGTTAGTGGGGAAAATTATAGATCCATCAACCGACTTTCCTGTTATTCCTTTAGCAGCATTTTGTGCGCTATTACGCCAGGTCACACTTGTCGAAGGCTTTTGCAAAGTCTGTATATATTAATCTGATTCTTTGTTTTCCCTAGTGCATTTAGGACTTTGTCTTTAGTGATCCAATAGTTGAGACAGACAGGAGCAAACCTGTTCTAAACCCATGTTGCCCTGGGTTGTGTAACTGATTGGGTTTCTAGATGGGTGGTGATTTTGCTTCTTAGGACCCTTTCAAAGATTTTTATGGTATGGGATGTTTGTGCTATTTGGTCTGTGTTCTTTGCTGTTGCTTTACTGCCCCCCTTTTTGGAGTGGGGCTATGTCTGTTGTTTTTAGTAACTGTGGGACGACCCCTTGTCCATTTCTCCCTCTCCATAGGATGGAAAAGGCTCGTGATAGGGGCTTCTTGCAGTTCTGATAAACACGGAGTTCATGAGTCTGGCCCTGGGGCAAAAGTGCATGGGCATGTCATTTATCGCCTGTTCGAAGTCATTTTGGGGTCAGGATAACATCGGATTAGGCTGTGTTAACCAAATTTTTGTGGCTCTCTCATAAAAAATTCATTTTGATCTTCGACTCTCAGTCTGCTTAGCGGCTTGCTAAAAACTGAGTCATATTGGGACTTGAGTAGCTCCCTCATTTCCTTGCTGTCATCTGTGTAGGACCCAAACTTGTTTAAGTAGGGGCCCAATACTGGACGTTGTTCTCGACTTTGATTTGGCTAGGAGAAGAAATACTTTGGGTTTCTTTTTGATTTCATTTATGGCTTTTTAGTTCTTCCCCCGATTCCTGATCCTATAAGATTCCTTTAGCTTAAGTTCGATGCTTGCTATTTCTCTGACCAGTGTCTCCCTACGCATTTCAGATATATTGACCTCTTTTAGCCGCTCTGTTATTCTTTTCCGTCGCCTGTAAAGGGGCACCTGTCTTCTTTCTATTTTACATCTACCCCTCCTTTTTCTTAGAGGAATAACCCTTTATGCATACTCGAGTGCACCAAGTTAATCTGTTCTAGGCATAAGTTGGAGTCTGTGTTGCTTAGTATTTTTTCCCAGCTTATATCGGTTTAGGGCTTGGTTTATTTGGGTTTCCCACTTTATGTTTTTGTTTTTAAAGTTGAATTGGGTAAAACGCTCCCTCGTGAACTATTTCCCATTATGTCGGTCGGGGGCTCCACGCATACATGTCTGAACCTCAATTATTTTGGTGATCTGAGTATATTGTTTTTGATATGGTGATATTTCTTATCAGATCATCATTGTTAGTGAAAAATGAGGTCTAGTTTATTCTCAGTCTAGTAGGCTCTATTATTTGCTGGTTTAAATTTAATTTTTTTTCAGAGATTTAAAAGCTCGTGTGAGTGTGAGAATGTTAGAATGGATGGAAATTGCTGGCGATTAACATGATCGTCAATTTATTAAAATTATTATTTTAAATGAATTTGTGTTAGAGTAAATTTATTGAATTTGTGTCTAAGTTGGGAAATTTTTATAAACAATTGTATATTTTGTATGCAAATTACATAAACTATTGTTTAAGCATTAATGTAACATGTTTGTATTGATGTGAATGTAACTTATAATGGGTTTAGTGGGGTTTCCACAGTGTTATTATTTGTTGTGCAAACGTTATATCTTATGGTATTGTGTGTTTAGTGAAACGTACGTATGTGTTTTTTGGTGTGTTTGTCGTATATATCTATTCGTATTTTGTTACAAAGATTTTTTCTGGTATTTATGATGTGAATCTTGTTGTACTCTATAGAATATGTATGGTGATGCTATTTAATTTTTAAGCGCCTTGTATTTATGATGTTTTAAATAAAATAAAAAAAAATTCTATGCCTTTCTAGAGAGTGCAGATTTTTTTTTTTTTATATTTTATTTAAAACTCAGGTACAAAATAGATATGGGTGCATAAAAAAAATATTATCAACGAGATACCAGGCACTAACAAGATTATTATTATATAATAAATAATAAATTCAAAGCACAGGAAAATATAAACACTATTACAAATAAACAATGCGACAAAAACAAGCACACAGAATTACACACTACACAGTAATCACGTATTATACAAATGATTTTACATCTGGCTTAAATAGGCGTGGCTTCGCCTGCCCAACATTCAAAGTATCCAAAACTTAAACTAAGAAACT
>NW_026473627.1:0-11522 GCF_026875155.1 Cherax quadricarinatus | reverse complement strand
CGGGCTGAAAACTAACCCATCTCTTTGGGAGGCCTACTTCCACGGGGAATCCCGCCTACCAGTACTTTGCCCTCGTCTGCTGCCCGTCCCTATCCACTGACGCCTATATAAACCGCCAGTCTTCTTGTCTTTGCTCCAGATTCTCCTCCACCACGATGCTGTGAACACTAACCCCAAAGGGCCCGAGGGACTGATTACCTCATCTTTTGTATATAGTTCTACTGTCTTCCTATTATGTCCTAGAATCTGTATTGATAAAGCCACTGGATGGCGAAACGTCTACTACAATAAAGATATCCAGATGTTGCACATGTGTCTTAACTTTCATATTGTCGGTATTTCATACCTTTCTTGCACAACTTGTCAGACACTGCAACATCATGGAATCTTGGTTCAGAGGACATCTACAAGACCTTCACGGCTGCTGCAACTAACCCATCTCTTTGGGAAGGACCTACTTCCACTGGGGAATCTCGCCTACCAGTGACTTTGCCCTCGTCTGCTGCCCGTGCCTATCCACTGACGCCTATATAAACCGCCAGTCTTCTTGTCTTTGCTCCAGATTCTCCTCCACCACGATGCTGTGAACACTAACTCCAAGGCCGAGGGACTGATTACCTCATCTTTTGTATATAGTTCTACTGTCTTCCTATTATGTCCTAGAATCTGTATTGATAAAGCCACTGGATGGCGAAACGTCTACTACATAAAGATATCCAGATGTTGCACATGTGTCTTAACTTTCAACATCCATACTTATTCTTGCGCCTACTACATAGAAAACTACACTCAAACATAAACCCTTCACTCAAATTTCTCCTCACCAACCTTAATAGGACACATAACCATAACACAAGACACAGATCACTTTTCGTACCCCGTGTCCACACCACACTATGTAAGAACTCTATGCACATAAAGGGCCCCAAAATTTTGAACTCATTACCAGTAAACACTAAAGTAACCCGGTTCGAACATCAGTTTAAGACAATTCTCAAAAACCATCTGCTCACCATAAACTAAATATTCAATACTCAATACTTAAATTAAGATCTCCCCATTACTTAAATCGTAACACTTCAAAATTTAATTTCCCAAAGTTCATACATAACTTAATACTACATTGTAGTATAAATACCTGCCACAAAACTATACTGCCTTACACCATATTGTAACATTCTCATATTGTAAACTACTCTCACCAACGCTCAATATTATATTCCAATAATAACTTAAATATTTACTATTGTTATACACAACCTACAAATACCATCAAATTGTCCCATTGTAATATCCCCAGATTGTAACTTGAGTTAACCTACTGTTTGCTTTAAATAAAAACAGATGTACAACTTAAACAAGCTATGATTAAATTTCTCTACTAATAAGTAGTCTGTAAGCCATTAATTTAGTCTGGCCATAATGCCATGGCATGATAGTGGCTCTTTGCACTGCAACTCGTTATTGTAACTTCAGAATCTCAATGTAAACTTGCAAAGAAATAAAATTGTATTGCATTGTATTGTATTGCATTGTATTGTATTGTATTGTAACAGCAACAAAGGATATTGCAAGAAACCCAAATATTTAAATTCATATGCACAATCCAAGTTAAGAATTAACTACCTGTAGAACTGGACCAGTAATAAAAGATGACTTATATACTGAAGATGAACAAGAAATGAACGAAATTCTAAAAGAGAATAATGAATTAGTGATCAACATTCCACTAAATTACAGCTGGGTTGGAAATACAGAAACTTTTATCATTCCATCGGAAGGCAGCATAAACCTACTAACTGTTACCAGTACTAATCCATAGAAATCGAAAAAGAAAACTGTAAACATGCCCGCTCGCTCTAACAAATACCATCATTTGCAGCATTCAATACATGCAAAGGTAGTATGAGACTTATACCAATTTGGTAGAAGTAAACACACCTACACCAAGCACATACCATCAGCTGCAGCGAAAGAGAAAGGAGATACAAAGAAAGAGTTAGATATATAGTTCGTCTCTGTGTATCACACTAAGAAATACCATAATTTGTAAACATTACATGCATACAGAGAGAATGTGTAACTTATTTCCATTGTATATAAGTCACACTCAAATTCCATCACTTGCAGAATTACATAATACAAAGAGAAGAGACGAAACAAGAGAGGTAGGTCAATGTTTCTTCTCTACAAATCATCTGGGAAAATACAGTCATATATAGTATTACATACAGTGAGCAGGAGAACTTTTATAAACATACCTACACTCTGAGACATACAAACAAAATATGATATTACACTGATTTTAGAATAAGTTTGTGGTGCTGACTCCCGAATATGTCATCGGCTTCGCTTGATTGACCATTGTTTTTGATAAATTTGGTATCCTATGAAAAATAAAAGATGTGAAAAACCTGCAGATCACGGCGGGACTAGCTTATAATCACATTGTAATTATCATTATGATCATGTAAAAGTCAAATCATATAATACTAGCACTTCATTCTATATAATGACAGACTAATATAGTAAAATTAATTTTGATACCACCAATTACTCCCTAGGAAATGTTGTGTTGTTCGATTTTCTTCTATGTTGGTCAAAAGGACAGTTTTGTTGAGTGAGCAAGTGCATATTGGTTACCATTGAGCAATAAGACACAGTTCAACATTATAACGGAGCTGTCTATAAACAGCTCAAAATCTCAGACAAAAACTGATTGTATTTCGAAGTGAAGACTGGACTTGGTCACCCATCACGAAGTCATGGAGTGAGTCAAAGACTAGGTCAGCGTCTACACTCTGGATCCAATAATAAAAAAACCTGGTGAGGGGGGGTTTAAAAAACTTTTTGTATAATTTTAAAAAAAAATGAAAAACCTCTTTGTTATGAAATCCCTTTTATTAAAAACCTTTAAGTATTTTTTCTTAAAAGCTTTGACCCAAGGTTTTTTTTAAGCGGGGGAATTTAATCTGAAATGACATCACAAGTTTAAAGTAGGTTTAAATATCACAATCAATAAAGAAAATTTATTGAAACCCTTAATCAGCAGGTCAATGACAAAGGGGGAAAGTACAAATTTAAATTAGTGCGCATAAAGCCCCCGCACCCAAAATGTTGACTTTTCAAGAATCCCTTTACGATTTATTATTAGCAAATTTTCTAATTTGTGAAAGATCCAACTGTTAATTTTTGTTGAAAGTCTAGTCGCTTTCTTTTTTTCCTGTCTTCATGCTCTTTTTCTTCTTCATTTTTTTTTCTTTTCTCTCCCCTCACTTTTCCCCGTGTCTTGCCCTTTTAATTTTTCTGTTGTTGCTTTTAACTTAACCCCTATAAAAATTATTTAAAAAGGGACCCGATTTTTTACTCTCTTTCCATCCAAAAAGCTTAAGCTTTCTTTTTTAAAGAACTGGAAATTTCGAGGTTTGACAAGGTTACAGACCTTTGCAAAGAAAAAAGGAAAAAGGGAAAAAGTAAAAAGAGTAGGGGGAAAGAAAAGACAAAAAAAGAAGTTGGAAAACCATGAAATTTAAAAAAGGGTCGAAGGAACCTTATAGAAGGAAGATAAGATAGAGGGGTTTAGTTTCCAAATCTACTTTTATCTTAATAAAACAAGGCGGGAAAAAAACAACCAATTACCCCCCTAAATTAAAGCAATCCCATAAACAATCCCCACAGCGTCCCCCATTTTTCAAAAGGCAAACATAAAATTTTAGAGTGTTTTCTTAGTTTTTCCCCCCGACCCAAGAGGGGAAAACCCAAAAAAACTACCCGGGGAAAAAAAAACCCATAGGGAAACCTAAAACTATCCAGGAAACCAAAATTTCACTGAACCAAAAAATTTAAATTAATTTTGGAAATGCCTTCTCACAAACTTATAAAGGAAAAAAAAAATTTTGACTCCCCCAAATTTAACGGTATGCACGTTTTAACATAAAGGAAAATAAAAAGTGTTTACTCTTGCTACACCCATCTATTCTTAAGCCCTGGCAAGGCGCCAGGACTTACAGAAATGGGGGTAAATTTTCCTTTTGGGGGAAATAAAAAATTTAGAAAAAGCAGAAAATGATAGAGTTTTAAATGGGAAAAAATATTCACAATTTAAGGGGGGTTTTTGAGGGGGTTAGGGTTTAATTTAGAGGGGGCTGGAAAACAAAATAGAATGATTTGGAGAGCGTATAAATCTTTTTTGGAAAGGAAGGCGGGGGGGGGTCGTCCCCGAGAAGTTTGGAGGTGGGGTTTTTTAAAGGAGGTTTGTGGGAGAGGGGCTTGGATTTTCCATTAAGCATGCGTGATTGTGTTGGGTTTGGAGTGGAGCCCAAAAGTCTTTTTTGGACTTGACGCCTGTTGGAGTTGGGGCAAGGTAACATTTATGAAATTCAGGGAAGCCGACAGGTTTGGAAACTTAAATTTGGAGAGGGGAAGTAAAATTTTTCTGCACCCCTGAAGGGGGGTGTTAATGTTGCTTTTTTTTATAATTTGAAAGGAAAGCTGCCTCTGGCGGACAGTGATGGGGAAAGATGAAAATTTTTCTTTTTTAGGGCCACCCTGCCTTTTTGGGGGGACTGCAAAATGTGTTAATAAAAAAAAAAAACGAACGGTTGTATTTTAAGCCTTGTTTTTTTTTTTTAATATTTTTTTTTTAAAACATGACTTTTAAAATTTAAAAATAAAATAAAAAACCATGTAGGGCTTTAAAATTAACAAAAACCTACCTACACTAACATTACCACCCCCCTTAAAAACTCCTTGGGGGGTACAATCCCCCCCCCTCCCTCTGTTCCCTCCCTTATTTTAAACCCCAAACCTTTTGGGCAAACCCAACGAATTACAAAATTATAAAACAACACTTTTATAAACACATCCCTCAAAAAGGTCCCGAAATCTGTCCCCTAAAGGACATCCATTTTCTTCCCCCCATTGAGATGTAATCGAAAAAAGGGACCATGAAATTTTCCATTGCCTGAACATTTTAAAAACAACCCATTTCCCCCCTCCCCCCCGTTTTACCCAAACCACCCCACTATTTACAACCAAACTGCTACAAAAATTTGATTTTCCCCCAAATCTAGTGCCCAAAACAGCAATGATAAAAAACTTTAATTTTATGTAATTTTTCCTTAATGCTTCGGTTACATAACAAATTTATAAACCCCAAAAATGGTGATATAAAAATCAAAAAGACAAAACAAAATTCCTCCCAAGCCTGGGGTGAAAACCCTGTCTAAAAAACCCCCAAAAATTTTAAAGCTTTTACACTTTTTAAACAGGCAGTTCCAAACTTAAAAAACAAATAAAAAGTTTTCAACTATGAAAATTCAAGCCCCTATACAGCTTATAGGGACAAAAACTTTGTGCTTTTGACAACAGTACAAACAATTTAAAAAATATAACCATGAAATAATAACACAAAGATGTCCTAGGCCACCCCCCTAACCACAAAAACCTATAAACATGTAACATAAACCGGTTTGCCCAATTTTTTTTTTTACCCCCATCTGACGTACTTTAAAACCCTTTTTTCTCTCAAGTGAATTTAAAATTCCCGTTTCCAAAAAAAACAAACCATAAAAGGGTTTGAGGGAAAGAGTACCAAAAGGGGGAAAGGTTTAGGTTTAGTGATTTACGTCTTTGTATGAACAAGGACGGGGTCTAGCTCCCCAGCCAGGGGTAAAATAATAAATAGGGCTTTTAGGGGATATTTTTTAAGAAGAAATCTGTTGGTTACAATACCCTAGAGGGGGGTTATGAGCTTTTTCCCTTGCTAAAAACCGGGTTTTTCTTATAACCCGGGAAACCCCTCTTTACCAAGTTACCAGATTGTTTCCCCGGGAAATTTTCAGCACTAAATACCAGGGTTTTTATCTAGAAAGCAGAAGGTGAGAAGGAGGACAGATTGAAGGGGAATTTTTTGTCTATCCAATTGATGAATTTCAAGATAAAGGGAAATATGTATTAAAACAGGTTTAAATAAAGTTAAAAGGAATTTTCAGCCCATGCAGCTAAAATTATCTTATCCTCTAGAAGGCACCCCAAAAAATTTTAGCACATTCACCTAAGACTACTGGCGTCCGACAGTAGGGTAACTGAGTACGTTAAAAATGCTGTGGAAAACCCTCAAAGGGGAAAAAGTACCATTTCGGGTCGCTGTGGAATTAAAAGTTTTTCCAAAAATTAAAAGGGAACAGTTTCCCTTTGATTTCCCTTTTCTGCTATTCTTTGTACTAGGTAGTTAATTTTGCTGGGGGAAACCCATCTCCCAAAGGTATACAAATTTAACCAATCCTACAAAAGGCACATAAAATGTTACAAGCTTTTTTTAAAAAATTTAATACCCCTCCGCAAAAATTTTTTAAAAATTTAGAAATAATAACAGCTTATAAATCCACGGCGAATGATTTTGGAAGAAACGAATATGGTATTTTAAAAATAAAATTGGCGGCCCCTTCCAAAAAAAAGAAGTACGTCACAAGGGGGAAAATTTTTTTACTTGGTTCATTTTTGTCTTAAAAAACCGTATTCATAAATTAACGGGAACACAACCTTTGGGTTTTCCCTTTTTACAGAGTTGTTTTCCCCTTTTGTATTAGAAAATTGAACCAAAAATTCATCAGCAAAGTTGAAAACTGCCCTTGAGAAGTCATTGCAAAAATGAGAAAGGTTTTTAACAAATTGTTCCCTTTGGGGCAACAGTTCGTATTATGAAGAGAAGTGAAGAGCCCTTTGATTAGAGCCCTAATAAATTTTTTATATATATATATATTTTATATATATAATATATATAATTTTATAAAATTTTTAAAATTTTTTATATATATATTATATATATTGACAATGCAACCCCCAAAACAGAGTAGTTTCCTTTTGGCCCCAGGAGGAAAAGGGTTTCTTTATTTTTTTTTAAAAAAAATAAAAAAGTGTAAGGTTAAGGGGAATATTTTACGATCAAGGAAAAAAAATTTTTACACTGCAGTAAAAAAAAAAGGGCATTCTGATCTGGGGGAGACAGTATTTACCCCAAAGTTATTGTGACATTTTCGGGACCCTTGTAGATTTTTGGGGGTTATGACAAAGATCCCTTTAAAAGGGGGAATAAAAAAAGGGGAATAAATTTAAAAGGTTTAAGTCACATATATGAAAATTTCGAAAGGGGAAAAATTTCCCGGGCCCAAAAGAAAAGGATTTCCGCACCCAAGGGTTTTTCAATTAGGAAAAATTTAAAGTTCGGGGAAGGATATTGGAAAGCAGGGTTTTGGGGTAATAAGTTGGGGATGATTTGCAACAAACCCCCGAGTACATTTTATAGAGGCTAAAAACGTTGTGTAGTTTTAAAAATGGGTTAGTTAAAATACATGATTTGGGTTGGGGGCGGGTGGGTTTGGGGCCTGACTAGTTTGTTACTAGGTCTTATCCCCGTGCCCCATTCCTTAATGGAAGTGACTTGCTAGGGGGGTCTTTGGGGCTAATCGGGGGGACTTGACCGGGAATCATGGGTCAGTAGGCCGGTTTTAGTGGGTTCCCTTCCCTTTTATGTGTTCTTGTGAATTATTTCTGGGGAAAAAGGGGGTATTACAAAAAAAAGCAAGACCCTAAGAAGGGGGCCCCTGAAACCCTTTTTCCCGCCTTTAAATCAGCTCAAAACTCGAGAACCGACCAAACCCTTGTTTTACTCGGGTATTTGGGAGAACAATGATGTCGCTCAAAAATTTTTCCAAAGGAAGGGTGAAGATTTGCCAAAAACTAGCCAAAGGGCTTTTCCCGAAATTTTTTTGTTTATGGGGTGATGCAGAAACAACTTGTTTTTTGAAACCCGGGAGAGGCTATTAATAAAATTTTTGGGGAAATTGAGGAAAAAGGGGGTGAGACATTAATCACAAAACCCCCCCCCGCTTGGGGCTCTAAACCTTTCACCCCGGGCAGCCCCGCTTTGGGAAAATAAGCGGATGGTGGAAAAAAATTTGGGGGGGGCTGAGTGGATGAAAGGGGACCCCTGATCCTTCCCGGGATGTTTTGGGTTTCAAGTAAATTCTACTTGAAGAGGGGTTTAAGTTTTTTTAAGCTCTGTTTTCAAAAAAAGTTACCCCCATGAGCATTTTTTAAACGCCAATAAGGGCCCACGATGACACCAGGCTTTGGGGGCCCGGTGATAAAGCTCTCCCCTTAACCAGGGGAAAACACTGGGCGTGTTTCTTTACCGTTTCAAGTTTTAAATTGTTGTTTTATGGGCTGGGGTGGGGGCGCAAACCTGGGGAAAACTGACCTAAATTTTCCCGAAATTTATCAGCCCCTAACAAGCGGCCCTTTTTACATAGTATATGTCAAAGAATCGCTAGGGGCTGTATAAACCTTTTAAATGAAAATGTAGTAAAAAAAGAAAAAATTATTATTTTTATTATTATTTTTTATTATTTTTTATTATTATTTTTATTATTTTATTATTAAAAATTTTTTTATTACCCAGGGCTAGTTCCTGGGTAACCCCCTTTTTCAAACAGGAGCGATGAACAGATCTGGTGGTGAGATTTTAAGGGGACTGCATTGCAGAAGGGGATCTGTGTCCTCCCCCCGTCGGGACCAATTTTTTCTCATGCCCCCCTTCCCAATGGCCCGTACAGAGGTTTCCCCTGAGGTCAAATTGCCTGCGCATTACGACTATAAGTCCAGCCAGTAACGCTTGAGAAAAGTGTAAAGAACACCCATGAGAATGATGGTTTTTACAAATAGCCTGAAAAATATTAAACTTGAATACATAGAAATCCATAGAGACGTTAGTAGTAGTAAATTGTATGGAAATACCTTGATTTACATCCCTTGAGAGGGGAAGAGACTGTTTGAAGTTAGATTCTTATAGTGAAGAAAGGGGCAGGGAGAATGTGTTAACAGTGATTATTTATTGCTTTGTCTCTCTTGTTTTCTCTCTTTCTCTCTCCCTTTCCCTTTTCCTCTTCCTCTTCCTCTCTCCCTCCTCCTTCTCTCTCTCCTCTCTCTCTCACTGTCTCTCTTCTCTCTCTCTCTCTCCTCTCCTTCCCCCTCTCTTTTCCTCTCTCTCTCTCTCTTCTCTCTCTCCTCTCTCTCTCTCTCCTTTTCCCCCTCTCTCTCTCTCTCTCTCTTTTCTTTGCACAGGGTTTGCAAGGATAGGTTAAGGATCCCTAATTTTATTGACAAGCTAAGAGCTGTTACCTACACACTCATTTAAAAGCATTTTAGTGTTATAAAAACATACAAGAAGAGAACAGGATAGAGTTGGAGCCATCTGGGGGAAACATAAATTTTCTTTTTTATCAACAAACTCGTTGACATAATGCTGTACAAATTTGTGTTCCAGACAAAGTCATCCCTGGGAATAAATGGTCTCAGATGAAGTGATGTTCTGGAGAAGGGTGCAGCCAGAGTGAAGTTGCTGCTTTCTGCCCGTCTTGTGGTACAGAAGCTTGCTTCTCACTGTCCTCAAATGGTCCAAGTGTGGTGCTTTGACAATTTTGGCCTTGTACATAACAGTAAGGCCACCCACTTTCCCTCCGGGTGATAAAGGTCTGCTGAAATGACAGATCTATCCAGGATGGGCCCAGGCAAGAGATGAAAACGCCTTGCTCTGTCCTTACTCTGTCAAGAAGTTGCAGATGAGGGGGGGAAGGGGCATTCAAACCAAGAAAGCGGAGCATGCTCAAGGTGTGAGCGTACTTGTGCCTCATATAAATCTTGCAGCCCCTACTGTCGTACAAATGCGAGATACGTCGAAGTGCTGTAAGCTTCCGGGCAGCCTTGTTGCAAGATTTACAAGGTGGTTCTTCATGGTCAGTATGGAGTCAAATTCCACCCCAAAATATAACTTTTTTCCCCAGGTCCAACACTCCCATTCATCCTTACTACTGCACTGACATTACTTTCATGGTGCCTAGAGACCATCATCATCATTTGTGTTTTCCCCAGGTGCAAATGTTACTTACCATCGATTTCCAAGCTGATATAGCTCTTAGCTGGTGATTGATGTAGCTTAGATCCTGGTATTTCTTATCTTGGATAAGTGAATGTCAAAGGGAGTCATCTGCATATGCATGTGATTCTGGGATGAGATGAAAGGAGGTCATTGAAGTAGACATTCCATAACAATGGTCCCAGCACGTTTCCTTGTGGAAAAAACTTGCCCCAATAGGATGTCTTGCTGATTCTGTTCCGTTGAGAACTGCCCCTTAGATCTCCATGAAAGTAATCAAATGAGGAGACATAGCGTAGAGCCTGCAGTTCCCAGAGCTTGCAGTTTTGCCAAAAGGCCTGCTCGGTCGAAAGCACCAGCAATGTCCAGTGCTACCACACAGCTTACTTTGGATTCATCCAGTGACTGGTGCCATTTAGGGGAGAATGTTACAACTGATCAGCAGCAGAGTAACCTTTCCTAAAGCCATACTGACGGTCACAAAGTAGTGAGTGGTAGTCAAAAAAAAATCATTTTGTCTTGAGATTATTGTCTCAAGGATCTTGCCAGGAGTGATACTGGTTTGTAGTTGCTGATTTTTGCTCTGCTCTTCTTTTGTGAACAGGGGCTACATTTGCCTCTTTTCCCCAGAGAAGGCCATTTACACTGTACTAGGCAGTGCTGAAAAATACGATTTAGAGGCGCTGCTAGTGGTCTGCACATCTTGGGCTCAACTTGTCTTAGCCCAAAGCCTTTCCTTTGGGCAATCTATTTAAAAAGGAAATGCACCACCACCCCACCTTTTCTCTCTCTCTCTCTCTCTCTCTCTCTTCTCCTCTCTCCTCTCTCTCTCTCTAAAGTGATAAATTACTGAGTGAATTAAGGGAACAATATAAGACTTTTTTTTAAGCAATACATATTATTTCTGTTTTATAAATACATTTAATTTATTTTTTCCTTTAAGTGTTTATTTAAATTGTTTTGCTTATTAAAAAGATATGTTTTCAAAAATATTGTTTATGTTTGTTCTAGGGGTTTTGTATCCGACCAACTTGTGTTTTCCTAAGTTAGAAAATATTGATTATTATGATATGGTCGAGTAAATACAGTAGCCCCAGTAACCGCGGAGAACAAGGTCTTCCCCGGGGAGAAACAAACTGTATATAAATCTTATACATTCCTATCATAATCTTCAATTGATAAATTACGCATGATAAATGGAGAAAATTTTTCACTTTTCTCACTGATGGAAAGTACTTCACAGCTTCTCTTAGGCTTTGATGAATTCCATCACCACTTA
This sequence comes from Cherax quadricarinatus, assembly GCF_026875155.1. Lineage (NCBI taxonomy): Eukaryota > Metazoa > Arthropoda > Malacostraca > Decapoda > Parastacidae > Cherax > Cherax quadricarinatus. The sequence goes on along the minus strand of NW_026473627.1, from coordinate 309 downwards.
TTTTTACACTCTGTGGCCATTATTTAAACAAAAATTAAGGTTTTTTTCTGGTCACGGTAAACCGCGGACACTTTAGCCGCGGATACGAGGGTTCTACTGCATTTCCCCAAGAAGGTTCCTTGATGTTGGGGAGGGCTCTTGATTTAGGAAATTGGATCTGTGCTCCAGTACCGAATTAAGCCTGAATGCCTTCCACATCCCCCCCAAAGGGGCTGTATAATCCTCCGGGTTTAGCGCTTCCCCCCCTTGAAAAATAAAAAATAATCTACTGATTTTGAAATTGCGAGACTAATTTTGAAATGAGTTTTT
>NW_026473626.1:0-11073 GCF_026875155.1 Cherax quadricarinatus | reverse complement strand
AAAGTAAAGGGGGCTCCCAAATCAAGACTTTTCCTCTATGGTTACATACAGATGCTACTTCTATTTTTATTATTATTATTTTTACTACTACTACTACTATTTCTACCCCCCACTACACTACTAATAATAATATGCACCGCTTTTTCGGGTGTGAGGTTCGCTCCAATTTCTTTTTTTCTCCGATCTAGTAGACCTTATATCCCAAGCTACATTATGCAGGAACTATGTATTAGCTTTGGGTAAGAGTAAACAGTTTCGGGTAATGTATAAACAATGGTGCTGGGTGTTGAGGAACAATGTACTGGTGTTGGTAAAAGTAAAACAAGTACCGGGTGTTGGCAGGGACGACAGTACGGGATTCTCAGTGTACGGGATGGGGGGTTGTTTTTACACCATTATGGACATGAGCGGGCGACCAAGGTGCGTCCAGCGTTACAAGGTTCAGCCTGGTACCAACCAACCAGTGCCTCCATGGGCCCTGTTCAAGGTAAACACAGAGGCTCCTTATATGCCTAACTAGTGAATATAATCTCTGATCTTGATCAGTCTGTCATATAAATTATGGTAAGTTTAATACACCGATACACACACAACACACACACACACACACACACACACACACACACACACACACACACACACACAACACACACACACACACACCACAATATATATATATATAATATATATATATATATATATATATATATATATATATATATATATATATATATATATATATATAAATGCAATACATCCGCGAAAAGGTGACCTTAATTACTCTCCTGTTACTTGTTAGTAAAACTTGGTCCTACACAGGTATGACATAGTTCGCAAATATGTAATAAGTGTAGACTCATCTAACATGTTATTCTCTGGGTGGAGAGGAGGTGGATTCTGTGCACCTGCATAAGGTAACTTCAGTTAGCAGTTAGTGGTTCTGAGACTGTCTTCCCCCGCCCGGTCTCAGACCAGACTTCCTTGGTCGGAAAGAATATATTACAGAATTATTTAACTTTTAAGAAGGCCATAGGAAAGTAAACATAGGTAGATGCCTGTAAGATTTACCTGTCATTCTTACCTGCTCACAAGACAGAAAGAAAGATTAGCAACCCTGCCGAGTGTAAAAAAAAAAAAAACAGGTTTCAGTTTCACAATCATTTGACAGGACAGTAGTACCTCTCTGGATTGATTGTTGTATACCAATTTATGCTGCTTTCACACATATTATATTTCAATTAGGCTACACAAATGTCCATTACTAGTAGTAGTAGTAGCAATAATAATAATAATGATTTTCTCTAGTAACACCCATATTTTTAAGCATATACTAAAATCTAAATAAATAAGCCTAGGAACGTGACTATGCCGTTGAAATAGCCATTATTTTCTTGTTGTTTCGCTCGACACAAAATATACTGGCCAACAGCCCCAAAGTGGCGTACGTGTGAACACTATATATCTTCCTACAACATGAAAACACATACTGAAGCAAGCATCACGCTCCACCCAGCTCCTTCTCACTGCAATTTTCCTGCATGACATACACTGTATTCACAATACCGACCCTGGAGAAGGAAAGCAACTTGAGACAACAGAAGACACTTTGACCATGGCTGTGGCATCAAGAGATAAACACGCTCTTAAGAACACCTTAAGTAAAACTAACAACAACAACAAATAAAATGTTGATAAAAAAAATACACTAAAAAGAAATTATACTATTATATTTTCAGTGTTAATTGATTCACTTTAAAGTTAAGTTTAGTGTGTGCAGGCACCTTGGTCCCTGGTAATTATAAAAAACAGTGCCAGCAAAAGTCATGAGCAAAATCAGAATGTGTTCCACAGTCAGTTACACACTACAAGTCACACAGAGAGGAAGGAGCACCTACAGACAGGTAGTTTAGATTAATATGTGTGTGTGTGTGTGTGTGTGTGTGTGTGTGTGTGTGTGTGTGTGTGTGTGTGTGTTGTGTGTGTGTGTGTGTGTGTGTGTGTGTGTGTGTGTGCGTGTGCGCGCGCGCACGCACCGATCCTTAATCTGCGAAGAACATTTTGGACAGGAAACTTCGAACGACGTATCGGTGCCTCATGGACCACTGTCAATTTGCAAATGAGATTTTATTTTTTTTTTTGCCTCCATGATGGTTGGTGTTCCGGGTACTCCATAATCATCCCACGATAGAGTTTCCCCCCCCCCCCCAAAAAAAAAAGTCTTCAACTGAACCTACTGGGATTTTATTTTTTTATTATTAACACACTGGCCGATTCCCACCAAGGCAGGGTGACCCGAAAAAGAAAAACTTTCACCATCAGTCACTCCGTCACTGTCTTGCCAGAAGGGTACTTTACACTACAGTTTTTAAACTGCAACATTAACACCCCTCCTTCAGAGTGCAGGCACTGTACTTCCCATCTCCAGGACTCAAGTCCGGCCTGCCGGTTTCCCTGAATCCCTTCATAAATGTTACTTTGCTCACACTCCAACAGCACGTCAAGTATTAAAAACCATTTGTCTCCATTCACTCCTATCAAACACGCTCACGCATGCCTGCTGGAAGTCCAAGCCCCTCGCACACAAAACCTCCTTTACCCCCTACCCTCCAACCTTTCCTAGGCCGACCCCTACCCCGCCTTCCATTCCACTACAGACTGATACACTCTTGAAGTCATTCTGTTTTGCTCCATTCTCTCTACATGTCCGAACCACCTCAACAACCCTTCCTCAGCCCTCTGGACAACAGTTTCGTAATCCCGCACCTCCTCCTTACTTCCAAACTACGAATTCTCTGCATTATATTCACACCACACATTACCCTCAGACATGACCTCTCCACTGCCTCCAGCCTTCTCCTCACTGCAACATTCATCCATGCTCACACCCATATAAGAGCGTTGGTAAAACTATACTCTCATACATTCCCCTCCACAGACTCCTAAGTGCACCGCTCACCCTCTTCCCCTCATCAATTCTATGATTCACCTCATCTTTCATAGACCCATCCGCTGACACGTCCACTCCCAAATATCTGAATACATTCACCTCCTCCATACTCTCTCCCTCAAATCTTATATCCAATCTTTCATCACCTAATCTTTTTGTTATCCTCATAACCTTACTCTTTCCTGTATTCACTTTTAATTTTCTTCTTTTGCATACCCTACCTAATTCATCCACCAATCTCTGCAACTTCTCTTCAGAATCTCCCAAGAGCACAGTGTCATCAGCAAAGAGCAACTGTGACAACTCCCACTTATATGTGTGATTCTTTATCTTTTAACTCCACGCTCTTGCCAAGACCCTCGCATTTACTTCTCTTACAACCCCATCTATACTGGGTATAGTTATATATTTTTAGATATTACGGAATCGAATGTATTAATTTTATCATATACTTATCTACTTAATGCAATATGTTAAACAATAAATAAGTCAAATATTGTACCATGAGCACTGAAAACATTGAATCATTTCATAGATTACAGTTCCATCATTTACCAATTATTTTATGTAACAGAAGCAAAGTGAGGGTGAGAATTAACGATCCGAACGGAGCAAAACGTTCTCTACTTTTTTCCACTCAACAATTTCCCATTATATTTAACGTCTGAAGAGTAGCTAATTTTTGTATGGGACCATACGGGAATGAACTGTTTATTATGCAGACCGGTAAGGGTGTTACAGAGAACGGTAGAAGGGAGAGTAACTTGTAGTCTGGTTGGCAGTGTATCCTGCTGGTGAATTTTAACCTGGTGGTCACGGCAGTGCCTTTCATGATGGTGAGCTACCAGGTCCTGGTGCTACGAGGTGCCCCGCTGATCTGCCCACACCTGCCTCCCCTTCACCGTGTTCTGGCCCACCTCCTCGTCTGCATCCTACTGGAGGAGGTCGCCTTCTACTACTTACACAGGTGATTACCAATTACGGAACAGGTGGAGTCTGAACCCTGGCCAATGAGTCTTAAAATGCACTGGCCATGATTTTTAGGACTCACCAGGGTTCAGACCCCATCCGTTCTGTGATTTGTTTGCATTCATGTTATTACGATTCATGTTACTACGATTCCATGTTACCTACAATTCCAGGTTACTAAAATCCCATGTTACTACAATTCCGTGCTATTACAATTCCATATACTACAAATCCGTGTTACTACAATTCCATATACTACAATCCATGTTACTACAATACCGTGTTAATACAATACCGTCTTAAACAATTCCATGTTACTACAATTCCGGGTTACTACAATTCGTGTTACTACAATTTCGTGTTACTACAATCCAATGTTACTAAAATTCCGTGTTACTACAATACCGTGTTACTACAATTCCGTGTTACTACAATTCCGTGTTACTACAATTCCGTGTTACTACAATTCCGTGTTATTCCATCACTGGTTATCGTACTCATCACCAGGTTGTTCCATCACTGGTTATTGTACTCATCATCATCAGGTTGTTCCACCATTGGTTATTGTACTCATCATCACCAATTCCTGTTACTACAATTCATGTTGCTACAATTCCGTGTTACTACAATACCGTGTTACTTACAATTCCGTGTTACTATAATTCCGTGTTACTACAATTCCATGTTATTACAATTCCGCGTTACTACAATCCCATGTTACTACATGTTCCATCATTAGTTACAGTACTCATCATCACCAGGTTGTTCCATCATTGGTTACTGTACTCATCATCACCAGGTTGTTCCATCATTGGTTACTGTACTCATCATCACCAGGTTGTTCCATCATTAGTTACAGTACTCATCATCACCAGGTTGTTCCATCATTGGTTACTGTACTCATCATCACCAGGTTGTTCCATCATTGGTTACTGTACTCATCATCACCAGGTTGTTCCATCATTGGTTACTGTACTCATCATCACTAGGTTGTTCCATCATTGGTTACTGTACTCATCATCACCAGGTTGTTCCATCATTGGTTACTGTACTCATCATCACCAGGTTGTTCCATCATGGTTACTGTACTCATCATCACCAGGTTGTTCCATCATTGGTTACTGTACTCATCATCACCAGGTTGTTCCATCATTGGTTACTGTACTCATCATCATCACCAGGTTGTTCCATCATTGGTTACTGTACTCATCATCACCAGGTTCCATCATTGGTTACTGTACTCATCATCACCAGGTTGTTCCATCATTGGTTACTGTACTCATCATCACCAGGTTGTTACATCATTGGTTACTCTACTCATCATCACCAGGTTATTTCCATCACTGGTTATCGTACTCATCACCAGGTTGTTCCATCACTGGTTATTGTAACTCATCATCACCAGGTTGTTACATCACTGGTTATTGTACTCATCATCACCAGGTTGTTCCATCATTGGTTATTGTACTCATCATCACCAATTCCGTGTTATTACAATTCGTGTTGCTACAATTCCGTGTTACTACAGTTCCGTGTTACTACAATACCGTGTTACTACAATTCCTTGTTACTACAATACCGTGTTAATGCAATACCGTGTTACTACAATACCACGTTACTACAATACCATGTTAGTACAATTCCGCGTTACTACAATTCCGTATTACTACAATCCCATGTTACTACAATACCATGTTAGTACAATTCCGCGTTACTACAATACCGTGTTACTACAATTCCATCTTACTACAATCCCATGTTGCTCCATCACTGGTTATTGTACTCATCACCAGGTTGTTCCATCATTGGTTACTGTACTCATCATCACCAATTCCGTGTTACTACAATTCATGTTGCTACAATTCCGTGTTTACTACAATTCCATGTTACTACAATACCGGTGTTACTACAAGTCCTTGTTACTACAATACCGTGTTAATACAATACCGTGTTACTACAATACCACGTTACTACAATCAGGGCCAGATTACCGCATAGGCAAACGAGGCATTTGCCTAGGCCCCGCGCATTTGGGGCCCCGCGGTCCAAGGTTCAGGGGCTCATCCAAGACTGCGCACATGGTGCAAGTGCAAAGGGGTCCCTACCTAAAAAGTTCAAGTGTTTGGAGAGTAAAATTGATTTTTAAAAATTAATCAAAACAAAAATAAATAATGAAATAAAATAAAATAAAAATAAATAAACCTAACCATAGATGGCAACACTCAAACACGCCTTTGTTTACATCAGAACAGCTGTGTTTTCCCGCTAATGAGTGAGTATGGGAGATTCTTCTCCAATTTTCTGTAGTAATTACACGTTATCTAGACTTGTACTGTGACAAATTAACTGAAGTGTTTGTTGACAGACATTGATGTGTATGGATAAATGTTTGTTTTCGCCTCTAAATGTTAAGGGAGGTACCTGAAGGGTTACTTGACCAGTAAAGACGCATGGACCAGTAAAGACGCATTTTTGGTAAAAAAAACTATAAAGAAAAACCTAAAAACGCAAACTGACTTCCGTTTGTAGGTTTTAAAAGCACTTTGTCCTGTCTTTAAGTCTTTATCATTTCAATAACAGATCTCAATTGATTGATGTTCTACATCACTTCCATCGCAAATGCTTAGTTTTCAAGTTGCGACGGAAGTGATGTAGAACATCAATTAATTTACTACATATTTCCCCAGAAACACATAAGCCACATCAGAAAATCGTTGGTTGGGTGAAACTGAAAATTGTCCCTGCATTCTTTAATTCTCATGTCCTTATCTATGGTGGTAGGCCATATATCATGCAAAACATAATGATTAGTTTAGTTATGAAAATGGTAATATAAATACCATTGTGCATTGTTCTTGGACTCAGTATGATTTCTGTTTAAATTGGAGATCAAGGAGGATGAATTAGTAAAATATTCGTAGCCCAAATCACTAACCTAATCTATGTAAAAGTTCTGTATATGACTCCTTTCTGGTAACGTTATTGAATTTTTTAGATGCGCAGCCAGAGGAAAGGGGCTACAAGGGCCATATCTCCCCAATTGACAGAAAAAAAAATAATAATAATTAAAAAAATTAATAATAATTGATAATGAAAAATTTGTATTTGCATGATTACAGACAGTGATACATCCTCATTATGGCATCTCGTGAACGTGATGTTGGACGTTCTTATGCGAGTGGGTCACAGAAAAGAAAGAAGAAAATTCAAGAAGAAGAACAGAAAAAGAAAGATGTAGGAAGCTGCAGAAAGATCACAGACATGCTCACGAAAACAGTTTCTGATGTTACCAGTACAGTTGAATCTGCAGATACGTCAGATCATACAGGAAGCCCTCCCTCCATTATTTCTCAGCCAGCATCTACTTCTTTTGTGTCTCCTCTCAATGTCTCAACGGACATTTCATCCACAGGATTTGTCTTAAAAGATCCTGCCTCATGGCCAAATGTAATCCCAGATTCTCTACGTAATGCTTTCATTCAGTCAAACTCTGAACATTGACTTTAGGAAATCAGCAAGGATGTATAATGATGGAAGTCGTCGTTGTTTAAAGTCATCTATGTTTTATAGGAAGCTTGCAAATTCAGAAACTGTGAAAAGATCATGGATGGTATACTCTGAAAGCTCAGGAAAAGTGTACTGTTCAGCATGCAAGCTATTTTCTACCAAAGAAAATACCTTCACACAGGAGTTCAATGACTGGAAAAATTCCAAGCGTTTCGAGGAACATGAAAACAGCACCACTCACAGGAGCTGCATTTTAGCCAATGTATTTCGTGCACAGAAAAAAGGCTTATTGGATTCTCATTTGGAAAATCAAACTGAAAAAGAGCGCACTTATTGGAGAAAAGTTCTAGAAAGAGTTGTTGCTGTGTAAAATTCTTAGCTCTAAGAGGACTTGCTTTCCGTGGAGAAATGAGGTTTTTGGTTCGGAAAACAATGGCAATTTCCTAGGGATCATAGAACTGTTAGCACAATTCGATCCATTCTTACAAAATCATGTGTCACGCCTTGGAATGCAGGAAGAGGCACTGTATCTTACATGTCATCTACTATATGCAATTAATTTATTGAATTGATGACTAAGAAGGTCCTCAATAACATCATAGCAGCTGTGAAAACTGCAAAATACTTTGCAATAAGTGTAGATTCAACACCAGATATTTCACATACAGATTAATTGACATTCATTGTCGCTTTGTCGACTCCATGGTAAGCCTGTAGAGCACTTTATAAAATTCATTCCTCTTTCAGGCCATGAATGGAGAAACAATGATGAATGCAGTACTGATACTCTGCTTGAACATGATCTCTCTATTATGGATTGCCGTGGCCAGAGCTACGACAATGCAAGTAACATGTCGGGTAAATATAATGGATTGCAAGCCCGTATCAAGCAAATCGACCCACTTGCTGAATATGTGCCCTGCTCAGCACATTCTCTTAATCTTGTTGGGTCATGTGCTGCGGAGTGTCGTGTCACGCAGTTTCATTTTTTGGACTTTTACAAGCACTCTTTAATTTTTTCTCTGCTTCAACGCATCGGTGGAGTATACTCAAGTCACCATTCATGGAGATGTCATCAAATCATTATCAACAACAAGGCGGTCAGCGCAGCATGATGCAACACATGCTTTGAAAGACAGCTTTGCTGAAATACGTTCTGCTTTGATCCAAATAGCAGAGATGAAGACCAGACAGCAACTATAAGAAGCGAAGCAGCCAGCTTAGCATCAAAATTGGAAGATTTTGAATTGGCCTTACTCTGTGTGCTTTGGGACTGTATACTGAACGGTTAAATGTCACGAACAAGACACTTCAGAAAATTGAAATTGAAATGGCTACTTGTGCTAACCTCTACGCAGGCTTAGTGGAATTTGTAAGCTCACTTCGCAATGATGAAGCTTTTGAAATGTTTGAAGAGAAACTAAACTGCTGGTGAAAGACTACAGTTTACCGGGCTGATAATCAGCGGTCAAGGAAGAGGAAACGCAATTTGAAGAGCCAGACAATGAAATTGTGTTGCTACCAAGGCAGAAATGTAAGACAGCTACATACTCGTCATTCTGGATTCACTGATTACAGAATTGGTGAAAAGAAAAGAAATCTACCAACTCTCAATGACAAGTTTGGATTCTGTTCAACATTACTACTATGCCAGATGCAGAATTGAGAGAAGCTGCATTAAAGTTGCAACAACCTTCAGCAGATGTTCAGGACACATTTGTTGAAGAAATAGTTCATTTTCTGGGTATATGAATCAGATTAAAGCTCCACCTGAAAAATGTGCGCCCTCAGCTGCTTTGAAACATTAAGAAATGCAGGTATCTCAGAAACCTTCCCTAATGTTGACATAGTGTATCGCCTTTACCTAACACTTCCACTACTAACTGTGAAGGAGAACGTTCATTTCTGTTTTGAAAAGAGTGAAAAAAACAGCTCCGTTCAACAATGACCAAGACAAATTGTGTAACCTAGCCTCGTGACCATTGAGTCTGAATTAACAAGATTATTATTATTATTATAATCAAAAAGAAGCGCTAAGCCATAAGGGCTATACAGCTAATTAACAAGAAATATTGATTTTCAGAATATAATTGATGATTTTACCAATATGAAATCCAGAATAAAGTTTATTTAAGAAGTGCCTGTGAATATAAACAATTCTTTACTTTCTTGAGTTTATATGATTGATAGTCTTATGCATGATGCAATGATAACAATAATGGTCAGTGATTTATAAAGGAATAAATAATAGTGCTGTAGTGGTTATGCTGAATATAATAAGTACATGATGTCACACTACTTTAATAGCCTAATCTAGTAATACTATGCTGTCTTGAGTTTATTCTCTTTAAAATGCATGATTTAACAAGATAGTTATAATGGCTGTTGGTAAATGGTTTGGTTGTCTTGATGTACTTTCCCTATTAAATATAATCTAAATAGCCAGAATGTATTTAATTAGACCTTAAACAGGCTCAACACCGACCCCCCCCCCCACCCCCAAGATGGAAGGGTCGCTTCGCTTACCCGTAACTCAAAGGGGCCCCGCCAATCTGAATAGCCAGGGCCCGGAGACTTCTTAATCCGGCCCTGACTACAATACCGTGTTAGTACAATTTCGCGTTACTACAATTCCGTGTTACTACAATCCCATGTTACTACAATACCGTGTTACTACAATACCGTGTTACTACAATTCCATCTTACTATAATCTCATGTTGCTCCATCACTGGTTATTGTACTCATCATCACCAGGTTGTTCCATCATTGGTTATTGTACTCATCATCACCAGGTTGTTCCATCACTGGTTATTGTACTCATCATCACCAGGTTGTTCCATCACTGGTTATTGAACTCATCATCACCAGTGTTCCATCACTGGTTACTGGCTCATCACCAATAGGTGTTCCATCATTGGTTACTGTACTAATCATCACCAGGTGTTCCTTCACTGGTTATTGTACTCGTCATCACCAGGTTGTTCCATCACTGGTTATTGTACTCATCACCAGTTGTTCCATCACTGATTACTGTACTCATCATCACCAGGTTGTTCCATCACTGGTTATTGTATTCACCACCTGGGTGTTCCATCACTGGTCAGTAGACAACAAACTATCGTTACACCTCGGGAAAACGGAAGCCATACTCTTTGGAACGAAACAAACTGAGAAGGGTAAAAATAATTTTTTGTAATGGGGAACCCATCACTTCATTTTCCTCGTAAAATATCTGGGAATCCCCTTTCAGAATGAAATTCCTCTACAGATAAGCACAGTGTGTACCGACTGAGGCTCGCAGGACTCTGTCTAGCCCTTATACAATGTCATATAGAATACGCTTGCATACATGGTACTCTGCCCTTGACCAAAAAAAACAAAAAAAAAAAAACTGATAGACTATAAATCACTCAGAACAAAATGGTAAGATCACCTGACCTGGGTCCAATTATTATTATAATCGAAAGAAGCACTAAACCAACCTGGGTCCAAGAGAACATGTAGTCCAGATGAATTACAACTGGATATGCTGAATATTGCAGACAGTAAAACAAATGAAGCTAAAATCAAATTTATAAAATTGCTCACGAACAGTGTCCAGAATATCTTGCTGCCAATTTTGTCAAGGGTTGGGGGAAACCAAAACAAT
>NW_026473625.1:0-49830 GCF_026875155.1 Cherax quadricarinatus | reverse complement strand
GGTAAGGGACTATAACTTCCTCAAAAAACAAAAACACAAAAGTAAGTCAACGAGTAAAGTCCGACAGCACGTGAAAAGCTCTTAGAAAAGGCACATACTTGCTCCAATCTTGTTTCCCACCCATACTGACAAGAAAAGGGATGTCAGCCACAGCACCTGTTTTCCTTTGGGGTACACCCGAATCTGCTTTACATGCTTCCCTTCAGACACGAAGGGGCTCCGGGCGGACATAAACCAAATCTTTCGGGGGCGCAGAAAACAATATGAATTTCACGAGAAAAAATTTCAATTCTCAGATTTGGAAAACACGGGAAAATTTAAATCTTCATCAGAGTAAAAAACAAATTCTGGCCACAAAATAGAGCGAACACCAACGCAAAGACGGGAGTGACATGGGGAGGATCTCATTTAAAGCCATAACATTTGTCAATTGCAGCTGCTAGAAAAATGACAGGCTGGATAAGGAACCTTCAAACAGGGATCCCAAAGCCCTGATGACACTCTTCAGTCACTTTTCTATCGGGCGGGAAATATTGCTGCACACAACAGCACCTTTCAAGCAGGTGAATTTTTACCTAAAAAATTACAAAAACCCTTCCGGCGCGCAAACGAGATAAAACACCTAAAATTTAAGGAGCGCTTAAATTTCCTTAACCCCTGAAATTTCCCTGGAAATCGGCGGGAGGATACCTGATTTACCTGGGGAAGTTTCCGGGGTCAACCCCCTGGCCCCGGGTCGTGCCCAGGCCCTCCTGGGGGACAGACCTGGTCAAACCGGGCTGTTGCGCGGGCTGCATGCAAACCAACGACGAGCACACCCGGCTGTCGGGAAACCAAAAAATTTTAGGGCTTGCCAGGCCAGCTTAAGACTCCGGGGGTCTTGGTAATCCCCCTTTAATGCTGGAGGCTTAACAGTCTTGGCCCCTGACACTTTTTGTAGGTACTTAACGGCAGTGACACCCCTTTTTTTCTTTGGGGGGATGTTGAATCGTCACCAAGTTTTTTGTTTTCGTGTGAGTGATTTCGTGTGCAATTGGGGACTAGTCCCTCTGGTTTTTCCGGGTTATATAACATATCCTCCCGCCGCTTCCCGGGGGAAAACGGGTTTGGGGAACCTAAAGCGCCCCCCATAATTGGGGTTGTTTTATCCCGTTTGCCCCGTGAAACTCCTGACTTTTTTTCCTAGGTCAAAAATTTCACTTCCTTGAAAGGTGCTTTTTAGTATGCAGGCCCGGGCCGGGGGGCTAAAGCTCCCGCTTCCCACACACGGGGGGCCCCCGGGTTCAATTCCCGGGGGGTGAAACTTCGACACTTTCCTACCCTTTTTGTCCTTTTCACCTACCAAATAGGTACCGGGGTGTTATCGACGGTGGGTCGCTCCTGGGGACAAGATTAAAGGGCCCAATGGAAAAAAGTTAACTCCTCGATGACGCCTGACTTTCTTGTTTTCCCGGGGGGGCTAACCCCCTGGGTTTTTAAAAAACCGAACGAAATCTTTTCTCTTTAATATTTCCCGCCTAATGAACAAATGCCGAAAGTGTCATTGGGCTTGCATACATGATTAAATACGCCGGAAAATCCCGAGGGGCGGGACCCAACTTTCACACAAAAACACTCATACGAAAGCAAAGACTTGGCAGACGAGCACATCCCCCAATGAAAAAAGGGGGGGTCACGCACGTAAGAACCATACAATAAGGTTTTAGGCCCGAACTGTTTAACCCTCCCAGCTACAAAGGGGGGTTACCAATAGACCCCTGGCAATTTTAAGCTGGCACGGGCAACACCTAAAGCGGTACCTGACCCCCGGCTGTGGCTCGTAGTTTGGGTTTCGTGCAACCAGCAGTAACAGCCTGGTTGATCAGGCTCTGACCACCAGGGGGCCTGGTCGCGACCGGCCGCGGGGCTTGACCCCCGGAACTCCTGCAGGGAAAACCCCGGAAAAGTGGAGAAGAAACATTTAGTCTGTTTGCTGTTTCAGTAGGGGGAATTGGGGTTCACTGGTTTTGTTAAATTTAATTTCGCTATTTCGTTTATTTTTTTTTGTTCCAATTTTCGAAGGTTTTCCAAGGGTTTTTTTTTTGCCCCCCTCGTAAGTGGAAATCTGTTCTCAAATACAATTTTTTTTTGCCCTTCTTTTAGGGGGTTTGGGTTGACGATAACTTTTTTTGACTCTGGTTTTTGTGGCCCATTTTGACTGTTTTTCGTATGGGGCTTGTTTTATGGGTTTGAGGAACTGGGTTTTAGCCGGACGTTCATCCTTTGAATCATCTGTTTAGTTTTTTTAGGGGATGCTTGTTTAAGGGATTGGGTCTTTTAAAAATTATTAATACATTCGTCAATATCGTGTAGATTCTACTCATGTGCCGCATGTTTTTTTATGCTGTTGTGAATTATTTTAACTGCCTCATTGTGAAGTCCTGAAAGTGACTTTAGAAGTTCATAAAGAAAAAAAAACATTATAGAGAGCATAAACATAGAGTATAAACTTATAGAAAAAAAATAAACTTTATAGAGCGCAAAAAACATTATAAAGAGCATAAAGATAAAAATATAAACAAAAAGAGACCCCAAAAAAAAAAAAAATTAAAAAGGGATTATAAACATTAAAGGCATAAACATTATATAGAGTAAAAAACTTTATAAGCGCAAAAACATTATAAGAGCATAAACATAATAAGAGTATAAACATTATAGAGAGCAAAAACATTTAGAGTAAAAAATTTTTTAGAGTAAAAACCCCTTTATAGAGAGCATAAACAGAGTATAAATATTATAGAATAAATTTAATAAGAGCATAAAAAGATATAAATTTTTAGAGGCATAAACTTTAAGAGTATAAACTTTTATGGGAAAACAAAAACCCAAAAGAAAAGTATAAACTTTAAAGAAACCCCCCCAATAAACAAAAGTATAAACATAGTATATAAAATTAAGAGAGGCCCCTTTTGGAGGGGTTTAGAGAGAAAAACAAAGCCCCAGTGTCAACCCCGTCTCACTCCTTTTAAAATTGACCTTACTGACTTTAAACTGACCTCAAATAAAATTAAGTATTAAATTGGACTTGTAAAAAATTCTTTTCCCTATTTTAAAAATCCCAAAAGTTTTTAAAATAAAGGGAAAAACCCAAATTATTGAACATTTTAAAACGCTGTATACCCTTGGGCTTGCGCTTCTTTTTGATTATAAAAATAATATGAAAAATTGTGAGTACCCAACTACAATTTCCAAAACGCCCAAACTACATTATTTACTTTTTTTTGTAGTGTTTGTAGTGCGTTGTTGCGTTGTAATGGTGGTTTTTTGTTTTGTAGGGGTTTTTTGTTGCTTGTTGTAGTTTTTTGTTTTTGGTTTGAAGGGGTGTTTTTTGCTTTGTAGTCCAGACTAAAGCCCCCACTACAAAACCACTACATTAACATTTAAAGGTAGGGGTTTGTTGGCGTTTTTTGTTTGTTGTAATGGTTTTTTTGTTGCTTGTAGGGGTTTTTTGTTGCTTTTTGGGAATGGGGGTTTTTGTTGCTTTAGTGGCGTTTTTGCTTTTTGAAATGGTGGTTTTGCTTGAAGTGGTTGTTGCTGCCCCCAACTACAATTCCAAAAAGACCCAATTACTATTTTTATTGTAGTGTTTGTAGTGGTGTTGTTTGCTTGTTTATTTGTTTTTGCTTTAGGGGTTTGTTGTTGTAGGGGTGTGTTGTTGCTTTTTGTATTTGGTTTTTGTTTTTTCTTGTTGAAATGGGTGTTGTTGTTTTGTATTGGGGGTTTGTTGCTTGTAGTCCAACAAAAAAACAAGTTCCACTACGCCCAAAAAAACTTTTAAATTTTATTGAAGTGCTTGATGGCTTTTGTTGTTTGTTTTAAAGGGTTTTGGGCTTTTTAGTGGTTTTCTTTTTTGTGGGGGTGGTTTTTTGCTTGTAGGGGTTGATGTTTGTAGGGGTGTGTTGTTCTTTTTAAGGGGTTGTTTTGTTGTAGTGTGTTGTTGCTTGTTGTGTTTTTGCTTGTTGTAGTGGTTTGTTGTTGCTTGTTGTAGTGGTGTGTTTTTTGCTTGAAGTGGTTTTGGTTGCTTGTTTTAGGTTGTGTTGCGGGGGAGGGGTGTTCCCTTGTTGAAAGTGGGTGTTTTGTTTTTTTTTTTGTAGTGGTGTTTGTTGCTTGAGTGGTGTTTTGGGCTTTTTGTAGTGGTTTTTGTTGCTTTTTTGTAGTTGTGTTGTTGTTTGGGAAGTGGTTTGTTGCTTGTTGTATGGTGTTGTTGTTGAAAGGCCAGACTACAATTTTAACTACACCACTACTTAACTACTTTTTTTATGCTTTTTGGGGCGTTGTTGTTTGGGTTGTATGGCGTTTTTTCCCTTGTTGTAAGTGGTGTTTGCTTGTAGGGGGTGTTGCTTGTAGTGTGGTTTGCTTGTAGTGGTGTTGTTGCTTGTTGTATGGTGTTTTTGCTTGTGTGGGGGTTTGTTGCTTGTAGTGGTTGATGCTTGTAGGGGTGTGTTTTTTTGCTTGTAGGGGTGTGTTTTTGTATGGTGTGTTGTTGCTTTTTTTTGTTGTTGCTTGTTGTAGGGGTTTTTTTGTTGTAGGTGGTTTTTGTTGCTTGTTGTGTTGTTGCTTGTTGTGGGTTTTGGTTGTTGCTTTTTGGGTGTGTTTTTGTTTGTAGGGGGGGGTGACCCTTGAAAGGGGTGTTGCTTGTTGTAGGGTGTGTTTTTGCTTGTAGTGGTGTTGCTTGTTGTAGTGGTTGTTTTTTTGCTTTAGTGGTTTGTTTGTTGTATTTGGTTGTGTTTTGCTTTTAAGTCCGACTGCATGTTCCAATACGACCACTACATTACAACTTTATTTTAATGCTTTTTAGTGGTTTTTGTTGTTTTGTTGTAGGGGTTTGTGTTGTTGCTTGTATCCAATTTGCTTTTCCAATACCCCACTACATTACAATTTTTTTAAAGTGTTTTGTAGGGGTGTTGTTGCTTGTTGTAGGGGTTTGTTTTGTTCTTGTAGGGTTTTGTTGCTTTTTGTAGGGGTTTTTTTGTTGCTTGTAGGGGTGTGTTTTTTGCTTATAGGGTTGGGGTTGCTTGAGGGGTTTTTTGTTGCTTAAGGGGTTTTGTTTTTGCTTGTAGGGGTGTTTTTGTTGCTTGTAGTCCAAAATAAAAGGGTTCCCCAGACCACTACTTTAAACTACTTTATTGGAGTGTTTGTAGTGGTTTGTTGCTTGTTGTAGGGGTTTGTTGTTGCTTGTAGGGGGGATTTTTTTGCTTATAGTTTTTGTGTTGCTTGTAGTGGTTTTTTTGCTTTTTTGTAGGGGTGTGTTGTTGCTTATAGGGGTTGTTGTGTTGTTTTTAGTGGTGTTTGTTGCTTTTTTGTAGTGGTGTGTTTTTGCTTGAGTCCAGACTCCCTGTTCCACAACACCACAAAAATTACTTTAATTGTATGCTTTAGTGTTTTTGCTTGTTGAAAGTGGTTGGTTGGGGGGGGCTTTTTGCCCGTGTGTTTGTTGCTTATAGTGGGTTTTGTGTTGCTTAAGTGGTTTTGTGCTTTTTTTGTGGGGTGTTGTTGCTTGAGTCCAGACTACATTTTCCCAACACGACCATACTTTACTATTTTTAGTATGCTTAGTAGGGGTTTTTGTTGTTATTGTAGGGGTGTTTCCCTTGTAGGGGGGGTTGCTTTTTTGTATTTGGTTGGTGTTGTTTTATGGTTTTTGTTTTTTGTTGATTTGGTTTGTTTGTTGCTTTTAGGGGTTTTTGCTTGTAGTGTTGTTGCTTGTTGTATTTGGTGTGTTTTTGCTTGTAGGGGTGTTTTTGGTAGTGGTTTTTGCTTGTAGGGGTGTTTTTGAAGGGTGGGGGTTGTTGCTTTAGTGGGTGTTGTTGAAGTGGTTGTTTTTGGGCGGGAAGGGGGGTAATTTTTTCTAGTGGTGTTGTTGCTTGTTGTATGGGGGTTTTTGTTGTTGTAGTTTGTGTTTTGCTTTAGTGGGTTCCTTTGTAGTGGTTTTCTAGGGTGTTGTTGCTTGTTGAAAGGTGGTTTTGTTTTGTAGGGTGTTGATGCTGTTTTGTATTTCCGACACATTTTTCCCAACGACCACTACATTTTCTACTTTATTGTATGTTTGTTGTTGTTGTTGCTTTTTTGGTAGTGTTCCCGCTTGTATGGTTTCCTTGGGAAGTGGTTTTGGGTTGCTTCTAGTTTTTTTTCTTTTGTAGTGGTGTTTTGTTGCTTGTAGTGGTGTTGTTGTAGGGGTGTTGTTGCTGTAGGGGTTTTTTTGCTTTATTTTGTTGCTTGTATTTGGTGTTTTTTGCTTGTAGGGGGGTTGCTTGTAGTGGTGTTTTTTGCTTCAGTGGTGTTGTTGTTTGTAGTGGTGTTGAAAGGGTGTGTTATTGTAAGGTGGTTGTTTTTGGGTAGTGGTGTTGTTTTTTTAGTGTCTTTTGCTTGTTTTAGGGGGTGTGTTTTTTGCTTTTAGTGGTTGTTGTAGGGGTGTTTTTTTGCTTGAGTGGGGGTGTTGTGCTTGGTGATTTTTGTTGCTTTATAATTTTTGTTGCTTTTTGCGTGGTGTGTTGGCTTGTAGTGGTGTTGTTTTTGGTAGGGTGGGTTTTGCTTGTAGTGGGGGTTTTGTTGTAAGGGGTGTGCTGTTGCTTGTAGTGGTGTGTTATTGCTTTAAGTGGGGGGTTTTTTTGTAGTGGTGGTGTTTTTGGGCCCCTAGGGGTTTTTTGGGTTTCTTGTATGGTTTTGCTGCTTGTAGGGGTGGGGTTGTTGCTTGTAGTGGTGGTTTTGCTTGTAGGGGTTGTTGTTTTGTATGTTGTGTTTTTGGCTTGTAGAGGTGTGTTTTTTTCCTTTGTAGTGGTGCTGCTTGAGGTTGTTTTTGTTGCTTGTAGTGGTGTGTTTTTTCCTTTGTAAAAGGTTGCTTGTATGTTTTGTTGTTGCTAAAAAGGTCAATTAAATCTAAAAATGCGTAGGAGAAAACTGGCCCAGAGAAAAAAGAAACATCGAATTTAAGCTAAAGGAATTTTATAGGGTCGGGAATCGGGGGAAAGAACAAAAAGGGCCAAAAAATGAAATAAAAAAGAAACCCAAAGAAAATTTTTTCTATGCCGAATCAAAATCGAGAATAACTTCCAGATTGGGCCCCTATTTAAACAAGGGGGTCCCCCACAAATGACAGCAAGGAAATGAGGGGGGCTACTCAAGTCCCAAATACTCGGTTTTAGAAAGCTGCAAACCCCAACGGGAAGTCGAAAAATCAAAATAAAATTTTTTATGAGCCAGCCACAAAAACTGATTAACAAAAAGCCTATCCGATTTTATAATGCCCCCCAAATGATTCGAACAGGCGAAAAAAGACATGCCCATGCACTCTGCCCGGGTCCAGACTCAGGGAACTCCATGTTCACGAACTGCAAGAAGCCCCTATTAAACAGCCTATTCCTCCTTTTGGGGGGAGGGAGCATGGACACGGGGCCCGTCCCACATTTACAAAAACCCAACAGCCCATACCCCACTCCAAAAAGGGGGGGCCAGTAAAGCAACACCCAAAGAACTACAGACCCAAAAATAGCAAACACCCCCATTAAATAAAAATCTTGAAAGGGTCCTAAGAAGCAAATACCCCCCAATTAGAAACCCATCATTTTCACAACCCAGGGCAAAAAGGTTTAGAACAGGTCCTCCTGTCTGTCTCAACAAATTAAATCACTACGAAAAGGGTTTCCTAAATGCACTAGAAGACAAAAAAAGCAGATGAAATATTACAGACTTTCAAAAGCCTTTGACAAGTTTTCCCCTGCGTAAAGCACACAAATCCCGTGCTAAAGGAAAACAGGAAAATTCGCCCGAGGGATCTAAATTTTCCTCACAAACAGAACCAGAAGTATCGAAAACCCAGAGAAAGTCCCAGGCAGCTACGGTGAAAACCTTTTTCCACAAGGAACAGTACTCGCCCCCCCAAACTTGTTCCTCATCCTCATACCCCGACATAAAAAAGGATGTCACCCCACACCCACCGGGCCCTTCCCCTTTGCAGATGACCCCCCCAAATCGAAAGACATGTCTTCCACGGCAGAAAACTGAAAAAGGCTCCAGGGGGCATAAACCAAAAACTTTAAAGGGGGCTGCAAAAAACAAATGAAGTTCAACGATGAAAAATTTTTAAATTTACTCAGATAGGGTAAACACGAGGAAATTAAATCTTCATCAGATACAAAAAAATTCGGGCCAGGGGAAATAGACCCAAAACCCCCCAAAGGGCAAAGATCTGGAGTAAATAAAAGTCGGGGGAACTCCCCTTTCAAGGACCATAACATTGTACCCAATCGCCTCTGCAAGAAAAATGACGGGGGCTGGATAATGAAAAACCTTAAAAAACAGGGGGGCCCAACCCTTGAGACACTCTTCGGGTTCCCCTTTTGGGTTCTATCAAAGGCGGAAAAAATTGCTGAAACCCTAACAGCACCCATTTCAACCCGGGGAAAATTGCGACCTAGAAAATGTACAGAGAACCTTCAAAAGGACGCATAACGGAGGTAAAACACCTCAATTACTGGGAGCGCTTGGGGTTTCCTAAAACTGAACCCGGGAACCCAAAACGGGAAAGATACATGTTTATATTCCCTAAAAAATTTCCAAGGGGGGATTAGTACCAAATTTGCAAAACAAAATCACTCACAACGAAAGCAAAAACGGGCAACGATGCAACATCCCCCCAAATGAAAGCAGGGGTGTCACTGGGAAAAACTTAAAGACCAAACAAAAAGTGTCAGGGGCCCGAAAACTGTTCAACTGCCCCATCATACAAAAGGGGGGTTTTACCAACAGACCCCGGCATCTTCAAGCGGCACTGGACAACACCTAAAGTGGGTTTTTCCTGACCACCCGGGGCTGGGGCTGGGACTTTTTTTTTTGCGTGCAGAAAGCACAAAGCCTTTTTAAACGGGTTTTCTAAATCCACCGGGAGCCTGGCCCACAGGGGGGCCCGGGGGGGCGTTGACTCCCAACCTCCCCAGTAAACCCCCATTGTTTTTTTGTTTTGTAATGGTGTTTGTTGCTTTTTTGGGGGTTTAAATGCTACTTGTAGTGTTTTTTCCTTTGTAGTGGTGTGTTGTTGCTTGAAGGGGTGTGTTGTTGCTTGTAGTGGTGTTGATGCTGCTTGTAGGGGTGTTGCTTGAAATGTGTTTTTTGCTTGTAGTGGGGGTTTTTTGCTTGTATGGTTTTTGATGATGCTTGTAGAGGTGTGTTATTGTTTTTTATTGGTGTTTTTGTTGCTTGAATTTTGGTTTTGTGGGTGTTTTTTTTTGCTTGTAGGTTTTTTTTGCTTGTAGGGGTTTGTGTTTTTTGCTTGTATGAGGTGTTTTCCCTTGTACGAAATTTTTTCTTTTTTGGGGTAGGATGTGTTGTTGCTTGTAGTGCGTTAAAAAGCTGCTTGTATTTTGTTGTTTGCTTGTAGTGGTGCGTTGTTGCTTTAGTTTTGTTCCCCTGTTGTAGTGGGGTTTTGCTTGAAATTGGCGTTTTGTTGTTTGTTTTGGGTGTTGTTGCTTGTTGAGTGGTGTGTTGCTTGTAGTGATGTTTTGTTCCCTTTTAGTGGTGTTTTGCTTTTTTAGGGTGTTGTTGCTTGTACTGGTGGGGTTGTTCCTTGAAGTGGTGTTTTTGCCTGTTGAGGGGGGTGTTGTTGCTTGTATTGGTGTTGTTTTTTTGCTTGTAGGGGGTTGTTCTTGTTTTTAGGGGTGGTTGTTGTTTTGTAGTGGCGTTGCTTGTAGTTTTGTTTTTTGTTGCTTGTAGAAGTGGGGTTTTGCTTGTAGGGTGGTGTTTGAAATTTTTGTTTTGTTTCTTTTTTGTGGGTGGTTTTTGCTTGTAGTGTTACTTGTAGTGTTGTGTTGTTGCTTGTAGGGGTGTGTTGTTGCTTGTAGTGGTGGGTTGTTTGCTTGTATTTTATGTTTTGCTGTATGGGGTTTAGCTGCTTGTATGTTGCTTTAGTGGGGTGATGTTTGTTTTTAATGGTGTGTTGTTGCTTGAGTTTTGGGCTTGTATGGGGTTGTTCCCTTTTTAGTGGGTTGATGCTGCTTTAGCGGGGGGTTTTGCTTGTAGTGGTTTTTTGTTGCTTGAAAGTGTTGGGTTTTTGCTTGTAGTGGTGTTATGACGCTTGTAAGGTGTGTGTTCTTTGTGGTGTGTTTTTTGTAGTGGTGTGTTTTTTTTTTAATTTGGGGGTTTGCTTTATGGTGTTTTTTGCTTGTAGGGTGTTTGTTGCTTGTAGTGATATGTTGTTCTTGTAGTGAGGGTTTTGTTGCTTGTAGGGGGTTTTTGGGATCTGCTTTAGTGGGTTGTTGCTTGTAGTGGTGTGTTGTTGCTTGTATGTTTTTGCCTTTTGTAGGGGTGTGTTTTTTTTTAAAGGGCGTTTGTTGCTTGTATGGGGGGTTGTTGCTTTTTTTAAAGGGGTGTTTGCTTGTAGTGGTTTTTTGTTGCTTGAAATGGTTTTGTTTTAAATTTGTGTTGTTGTTTTGTAGGGGGTGTGTTGTTGCTTGTAAGTGATGTGGGGGCGGGTGGGTTTTTTTTTTTGCTTGAAAT
The DNA here is from genome assembly GCF_026875155.1 of Cherax quadricarinatus. Lineage (NCBI taxonomy): Eukaryota > Metazoa > Arthropoda > Malacostraca > Decapoda > Parastacidae > Cherax > Cherax quadricarinatus. The sequence goes on along the minus strand of NW_026473625.1, from coordinate 39,303 downwards.
GGTTTATGCGCTTTAGGGTTTTGTTGTTGTACTGGTGTTTTTATCCCTTGAAATTGGTTTTTGTAGTTTGATTTGGGTGTGTTGTTGCTATGTGTGTTGCTTTTTGTGGTGTGTTTTTGCTTTTTGTAGGGGTGTTTTTGCTTGTAGGGGCATTGATGCATGTAGGGTGTGTTTTTGTTTTGTAGTGGTTTGATGCTGCTTGTAGTTGTGTTTTGATGTTTGTAGTGGTGTTGATGCTTGTATGGGGTTGTTGTTTGGGAAAAGGGTTTTTAATGCTTATATGGTGTGTTGTTGCTTTAGGGGTGTGTTTTTGTTTTTTAGTGGAGTTGAAGCTTGTCCTTGCTATGCCTTAAATGGTGTGTTTTGCTTGTAGTGGTTTTTTGATCCCTTGTAGCGGGGTTTTTATGCTTGTAGGGGGTGTTTTAAAGCTTGTATGGTGTGTTGATGCTTGTAGTGGTGTTTTGTTATTTGTAGTTGTTTTGATGTTTTGTAGTGGTGGGTGTTGGCTTGTAGTGGTGTGTTAAAGCTTGTATTGGTGTGTTATGCTTGTTTTGGTGTGTTTTTATTTGAAGTTGTGTTGATGCTTGTAGTGGTGGTTGATGCTTGAAATGGGTGTTGATGCTTGAAGGGGTTTGTGTTGATGCTTGTAGGGTGTGATGCTTGTTGGGGTGTTTGACTGTAGTGATGTGTTGATGCTTTTTATGGTGTGCTGATGCTTGTAGGGGGTGGTTTTTTCTTGTATTTGGTTTTAAAGCTTGAAATGGGGGTTGATGCTTGTAGTGGTGTTGTTTGCTTGTATTTGGGTGCTGATGCTTGTAGGGGTATGTTGTTGCTTGTAGGGTTTTGATGCTTGTATTTGGTGTTTTTGTTGTTTGGGTCGGGGGTGTTTGATGCTTGTAAGGGTGTCTGATCTTGTATGGGTGTTTTCTTGTAGTGTTGATGCTTGAAAGGGTGTGTTAAAGCTTTTATGGAAAATTTTTGTTGCTTGTGTGGTGTTGAGGCTTGTAGTGGTTTTTGATGTTTGGGTAGGGGGGCTGATGCTTTTTGTGGTGTTGATGCTTGAAGTGGGTTTTGAGCATATAGGGGTTTGGTTTTTTGTTTGGGGGGGGGGGGGGTTTTTTTGTTTGTTTTGGTGGGTTGCTTGTATTGGTGTGTTGGGGCTTGTACCGGGAAATTTTCCCCGGGAGAATTTTCTGGGAGGTCAACGCCCCCCGGGGGCCCGGGCCCTTCCCCCAGGCCCTGGGGGACAACCCTGTAAAACCAGGCGTTACTTTTGGGCTGCACGAAAACCCCCAACGTACGACCAAAACCCCGGGCGGGTCAGGAACCGACTTTAGGTGTTTTTCCAGGGTATTTTTTTTTTTTTTGGGGTTTGTTGATGCTTGAAATGGTGTTTTTAAATGCTGTGGGGGTGTTTTGTTTTTGTAGTGGTGTGTTGTTGCTTTTTAGTGGTGTTGATGTTTGTAGGGGGTTTTAAAGCTTGTAGTGGTGTGCTGAGCTTGAAAGGGGGTTTAAATCCCTTGTAGTGGGTTTTTATGTTTTGTATGGTGGTCTTGCTTGTAGTGGTGTGTTGTTGTTTGTACGGGGTTTTAAAGTTTGTAGTGGGGTTTATTGCTTGTAGGGGTGTTTTTGCTTGGGGGGTGTGCTAAGTTTGTAGTGGGGGTTGAGTTTGTAGGGGTTGTTTTTGATGTTTGTAGGGGTGTTTTAAATGTTTGTTGGGGGTGTTTTTGCTTTTTTGGGGTGTGTTGTTGCTTGTAGGGGTTTTTTGTTTGTAGTGGTGTGTTAAATGTTTTGTAGCGTGTCGTGAGGCTTTTTGTGGTGTGGGGTGCTTAAGGGGGTTTTTTTGTTGCTTGTATTTGGGGTGTTTGTTTTGTGCTGGTGTTTTTGTATTTGTAGTAGGGTGGGTGTTTGTAGTGGGTGTTTTTTTGCTTGTATGGCATTTGTTGCTTTTTTTTTGGTGCTGTTCTTGTAGTGATGTTTTTGGTGCTTTTATGGTGTGTTGTTGCTTTTTAAGGGGCATTTTGGGTGCGTATTTGTTGCTTTTGCTTGTATGAGGGGGGGTTGCTTGTATGGGTTTTTAAAGCTTGTAGGGGCTTTGTTGCTTGAAAAAGTGTTGGTGCTGTTAGTGGTTGTGCTTGTAGTGGCTTTTTGATCTGGTCGTGTTTTGCTTTTTAGTGGGGGGTTGGTGTTTTATTGTGGTGTCTATTGCTTGTAGTGGTTTTTTTGGGGGTGCTTGTAGGGGAGGTTTTTTCTTTTATGTGTTGGTTTTTGGGGTAGGGGTGTTCTGGTCTTGTAGTGGGGGTTTTGTTGCTTGTAGTGGTTTGTTTTTTTGCTTGTATAGTGTTGGTGCTTGTGGGAGTGTTTTTTGTATTGGCATTTTATCGGGGCCCTTGGGGTTTGCTTGTAGGGGGTGTTACTTGTGTGCTTTTTTTTGGTGCTTTTTGGTTGGGTGTTTTTGCTTGTAGGGGTGTTTTTGTGCTTGTAGTGAAATTTTTTTTTTTTTCTTGTATTGGTGTGCGGGGTTGTTTTGTGTGTTTTTTTGGTCTGAAATTGGGGGTTTGGGTTTGGGCTTGAAAGGGGGTGTTTTGGTGCTTTAGTGGGTGTTTTTTCCCTTGAAAGGGGGTTTTTGGTGCTTGAAGAAGTGTTCTTGTAGTGGTTTTGCTTGTAGTGGTTTTCCCTTGAAAGGGGTTTTGCTTGATGGTGTTCTTTAGGGGGTGTTCCTTTAGGGGAATTCCTTGTAGTGGATTGGGTTATCCCTAATTTTAAAAAATTTTGTAATTCACCCTTCATATGGATTCGGGCAAAAAAAATTTAGATTTTTGGAATAAAACATTTTTTTCCTGAAAAAACCCTTTTTTTAAATTTAAGAAATTTTTAAATGGGATTTTATAAAATGTAAAGGCATGTAACCATCCAAATTCCTTTTTAAAAACCGTTTAGGAGTAAAATTCAACGGGGAATCTTTTAAAATTCCCTTCCCTTTAAAGATGTCTTAAAGTCAGTTTCTCCGAGAGACTATATACAAAATTTTTAAACTAATATAAACACAGCCCTTCTTCTTTTGAAAATTAAGCAAATTTTAAAACTAAGGAATCAAATGTACTAGGGGGAAATAAAGAATATTTAAATGGAGGTAGAAACCCAATAAAATTTTCAAATAAGCCCCGAGAAGGAGTGTTGACTAGTCGGCGGGTAAAGCCACACGCTCCAAGCTGAACACCTGCTTGGATGTTGGGTAGGGCACGTGACTGTGACATGACCAAAACTTAAACCCAAAAAGGGAGGGGGGGGGGGGTTAACAACAGCAGAAAAGGTTTTGTTTTGCCATACTCTTTGGGACGGATCATTTCATAAAAATCTACCCCCCTTTACATAAAACAACACATATAAAGCTACAAAATTTTCCAGTGAGATAAAATACATAATGGCCACTTTAAAAAAGAAATAATTTTACAAACAAGTAAAAAGTACAATATGTTTTTTTTCCCCAAATTTTGCAATAAAAAGAAATGAACACAAAGTATATTAAAAGAAAAAACTGACAGGAAAAAGGGGGAAAAATGGGGCAACATCTTGCTTTAAATTGGGATTTTCTTTAGGTGTTGTTTGTTGAAGTGGGGTGGTTTGGGGTCTGAAATAGTGTTGGTACTTGTAGTAGTGTTGGTGCTTTGTAGTATGTTTTTTTCCCAGTATTAGTGTTGGGGGGCTTGTTGTTGGTGCAAATGGAAGGTGATGCTTGTAGTATGTTTGGGACTTGTAGTTTTGTGCTAGTAGTAGTGTGATGCTTTTGGCCCTGCAAAGCTTTTTTTACACTTTCAGTGTATGGGACACACTCCCCCCCCCTAGACCCCCCCCCCAAACCCGCCCAACCGGGTTTTCAAAAGGGGGTTTAAAGATCTTTGGGCCCCCCTTTATTAAATCAGAACCTGATTCATTGACAAACCAAGGGGGGGTCGACAATTGCGAGGTGAGGGGGTATCACCCATGGTCAGCCCCTTGCAAGACCATTTCCGCTGTTTGGGTTTTGGGCATGGTTTTGTGCTGTCTCCTGGGTGTTTTTTTTCCTTGAATTTCCCTGGTACACTTAATTCCATAAATCCCTTTACATAGTGAATTAAGGTATGGAAAAAACGGGAGGAAAAGGGGGGGGGGGAGGGTGAATTTTTGTTTTTGGGAAAGGGGCCCAAACCCCTTTTTAAAAAAACTTCAGGTACCAAGTTCTTATTGGGGGTTACTTCCCTTTTTGTTTTTTTTCTGGCACCAAAGGGCCACTTGAAGTCACTGGGCCCCTGTTTTCAAAAAATTTTTTCCCCGAGAACTCTGTTTTTCCCGGCCCTCTGTTTAAAATTACCCCAAAAAGGACAAAGGCAAAAGTCACTTAACATGTTGCAGACACAGCCCCCAACACTTTTGTTAGGGTGGCATTTCTCCACAAAACTTTGCAACTCACCACTTTGCCCAAATGACCTTAAACCTCTTTCTCTGAAGCCCGTTTCCCCACTTTGGGGGTTTTGCGTTCCAATGAAGGTCTTGCAGCTCTTCAGTGGGTTTGCTTTCACTATGGTCACCCACCAACCTCCACAAGTGGCCCCCTCACATCCAACCCCCCTGAACTTCCCCAAAGCCACAATAGATTTTCCCCAACAGGCAAAAGTGGGTTTTCCCGGTTGGGATGGGGGAAATGCCCTGGCTGGTGTGTGGGGGAAATAAAACCCACTGGTGGGGGGGAAGAACCCTTGGGTGGTGTAGGGAAAGTACTCTGGCTGGGTTTGGGGGAAAAGCCCTTGGGTGTGTGTGGGAAATACCCCTCCCGGTTTTGTGGGGAAGTACCCCGGCTGGTTGTTGGGGGAAAAACCCTGGCTGGTGTGGGGAATACCTTTGGGTTTTGTGCGGGGGAAATGGGCCCTGGCGGGTGGGGAATACCCTGGCGGTGTGTGTGAAGTACCCTAGCTGGTTTTGGGGGGAAAACCCCTTCCCGGGTTTGGCAATACCCCCCGGCTGGTGTGGGTGGGAAAAATACCCTGGGGTGGGGTGTTGAAGTTCCCGGCTGGTTTTTGGGGGAAGTACCCTGAAAAGGTATGGGGAAGTAACCCTGGTTGGTATGGGATACTCTTTTCTGTTGTGTGGGGAAGTTCCTGGGTGGGTGTTCTTTCTTGGAAATTCTGTTTGTTTTCTCGCCTCTTTTTCAAAGGGCTGGCACTAGCACTTTCCTTGGGCCCAAAGGGGGCTTAAATTTTCCCGTCACACACAATAAACAAGCACAAAAAAAAAAAATTTTTTAATTTCAAAAGTTTTTGTTTTACCTCGCAATGCCAACTAACTAAGGGAAAGGTTCGTGGGGGGCTTTGGGGTGGGGTGGGCCCCCTGGGACATGCCCGTATGAAACCCCCGAAAACCCATGGGAAATTTAGAAAACACCAAGGCAATTTTGAAAGAAAATGCTGCCAAAAAAAAAAAATTTTATGAAAAAATAGACCCCATGAAAACCAAGGATCCACTGTACTTTGAAAATTAAAACTTTTGGGAAAACCTTACCTATTTAAACTTACACACGGCTTTCCCTTCCCAACATACATTAAAAAATTCTAAAATACAATGTAAATAGTCCCGATCTCCACTTTAAGGGAATTTTTTTAGTAAAAAATATAAAGTAAGACAAACCCAAAAAAATCATATGAAACCCCGTGTTTTCTGCAACCAAAAAAAACAAATGGCTACCCCCCGATTAAAATGCATTTCTATGGGCCCAAAGGGGCCAAGCACCTTGTGCAGGAATTTTAAAATCAAAATAAAAGGAAAAAAAATTTTTTTTTGGGGATGCCCAAAAGAACCAAAAAATGTGGGGTAAAATCACATTTTTTATTAAAAGATGAAAACATCAAAAAGCCTTTTATAAAAAAAAAAATGACCGCACTCTACAACAGATGGGGAAAAAAAAATGTCTGGGGGTTTGAAGGTGCTATCCACCCCTGGGACAAAACTGTCCTGGGGAGACTAAAATGTAAGAATAGAGAAATGAATGATATTTGGGCTGGGGGGAGACAGGAAACTCGGGGAAACAGGGTAAAACAAGGACATGCTAAAACCACCTCTTCAAGGGGGTCCCCTTTATGCAGCAAAGAGGCTCTTGGTCTAAAAGGGAAATTAAAACCCCTTGGGCTCCTTTCCCCAACCCAAAATTATGTAAACCCCCCCCAAATTTTTCCTTTTCCCTAACCCTCCTCCCCCATTCCCCCTTTTTCTCCCCCTTTTTTCCCCCCTCGAAACCCTCCCCTTTCCCCTTTTCCCTTTGTATTTCTGGGTTTCCTTTCCCCCGGTTTTATCCCAAACCGTAGGGGCCCTTTGGGGTTGGGAAAGGTTTTTCCATGGAAACTGAATTGGCCTGGGGGCGCCCTCCCCTTTTCCCGGGTTTTTGAAAAGGGCGGGGTGTCCTGCAATGATGGGTGTAACTCCAGAAGCGCCTGTCAGTTTTTGGGAGGGGGCAACCGAAAAGGTAAGCTTTTTGGGTGGGGTTTCCCAAATCATTTTTTTTTTTTCTGCCGCGGGGGGGCTTTAGTAGATATGGAAAAGGGTTTCTACCCAGAGCAAATGTGTACGGTGTGAAAAGGGGGGTATTGGGATGGGGGTTTCCCTGCGGGAAACCCTTTACTCCTTGTGGGCTCAAGGGCCCCCTTGGGTGAAAAGGGGGAAATTTCACCCTTCCCCTGCCTTTTCTAGTGACTTTCCCCCCGCTATCTCCCATTTTTCTTTTTCCTTTTGGCTTGTGTTCTTTAAAATAACAAAAAAAGAAGATGACATTGGGAAAAACAACCACTACATGGAGTCTTCATTTTTTTTATTAAACCCCCTCCCCCAAACCCCTTTCGAAACCCAAAAATCCCGTTCTGACTTCTTTATTATTGGGCCCCTTTTTCTAGACTCCCTTTTTATAACCCTGTACCCTTTTGCTTCTTTTCCCCCTGCTGAGGGACCACCCCCTTTCTTTAAAAGCCTCTCCCCTTGCATTTCCTTTAAACCAAAAAGGGAAACCAGCTTCCCGCATACGGTGCGGAAAAGTTTTTTTTGGGTTCCCCCCCCCCAACCTTTAGGGGCGGCTTTATGTGTACTCCTAAACAAACCAGACCACCTACTGAAAGAAGTTCTTTGAAAGCCTACCCAAAAAAGACCTACGCAACACCCCAATTCCCTTTTTGCACCCATGTTTACAAGTATGCAGGGACTAAATTCTTTTCCCTACAACCAACATCCCTTCCAAAAAGGTATGAAAATTCCCGAAAAAACCCCTTTTGATCTTTCCCATATAACTTCCCTAATTTAAAATTCCAATCAAAGTTCATAAGCAAGCTACTCCAAATTTTTGCAGTGCAAAAGGGGGTTTTACCCCATACCAATTTTACAGAGTGAACTCTGTCTTTTACAATGATATTTTTTAGAGCAATTTGCTCCCAGGACCTTCCTGTTTTTCAAAATGGGGTATAATAAAACCGCATTTGACACAGTAGTTACTTTCCCGAAAATGGCGTGTTTGGAAAAAAACCCTGTTAGGTGAATTTAAAAACTTATGGAAAAATAGGGTTTGTTTTCCCGGGAGCCCCCAAAAAAGCCAAAAAACTTTTTTTTTTAAAACCCTTTAAAAAGGGTCCAAAAAGTATATATACGGGTTTATTTCCGTACTGGGCCCCCCTTTTTTGGGGAAAAAAAAAATTTTTTGTCTTTTAATAGGGAAAAAAAAGCATAAAGGTACCCAGGCATCCCCCCAAATTTAATTTTTAAAGGGGGCCAGTGAGTGCCACCAAACCCCCTTCTCACAAAGTCTAGGGGACCGGCCTTAAACGTGGCAATGTTAAATGTAGGACACATAAAAAATATATATACGTTTGGGGCACAGCGGGAAAAACCCTAAAAAATGAAAACAATTTTTGGGCCAATTTAAAAGGGTTTAACCCCACATCTTAAAAAAAATAAAAATGAATATGGAATTTAGTACATTGTTTTTTATGTATTATGTTTTTTTTAGTGGTTAAGACTACAAATGTAATAGAAAAAATAGTGTTTCTTACCTTTAAAATTGGGGGGGCGGGGTTTTGGATGATTGGAAGAAAAAGTAGAGAGTTTTTTTGGTCCCACGGGGTGAGGGGATGGGAGAAATTCTGGTACTGAAGTTGATGGGTTTTACTGGAGTGTCAACTTTGTCATTTAGTTTTGTCAGTCAAGCCCCGTAATCATTTTGGTTTAGTTGGGCAAATCATTCACAGTTGGTTAAAATTCCCTTCCCTCCCCTCCCGTCAAGTCCCTTCAGTCAGTCAAGTTTGTAAGGGCAAACGGGCAATTTGTAATCATAGTCAAGCCCGTAAGTCAATTTTGCCAATCAAAAATCCCTTCAATCAAAAAAAATATCTCAATTTAATCAAGTCATTTAAATAAACAGTCCCAAATTTAGCAAACATTTAAATCATTTTAAATAATTCACTCAATCATTAAATAATTTTTTCAATTCCCAAAAAAACAATTTAGTCCCAAAACCTTTTGGTTTATCAAAGGGCATTAGTAAGTCAGTAAGTCTTTAGTCCGTCATTCAGTCAGGCATTTAGTCAAATCGTAATCATTCAGTCAAGTCAGTAAGTCACACCCAAACCCCAAATTTAACCCCCTTTTAAGTGTACAGTTTAAAACTTTAATTTAAAGGCCCAAAAAGGGTTAAACTCTTTTTTTTAAAATCTTTGTTTTTTTTCGTTTAAATTTTAAAAACTTAAATGCTTATAAACCCTTTTTTTGCCACTTTCACAACACTGGTAAGCCTACTGGGTGTCATGATTGCTTGGCAAATACCCAAAATATTTAATTAAAAGATCAAAACAAATTCACAAAAAACCTTTTAGCTTTTTAGCAAGAAAGCTTACACACACAAGGGAAAACGGGAAAGGTGGGGGGGTGTTGGTGGTTTGGGCCCGGGGTGGCAGGTCCCAAAACTTAAACCACAAAAGAGGGAGCCACTTGAAAGGAAAAAGGGGAAATTTTTTTTCCTTTCCCCTAAACTTTTTCCAAAGTTTAAATTAATGTTACACTGGGAAAATTAAAAAATTTTTTCCGCAATTCCCTTTAATCGTGCTATAACCCGAATCTTGCCCAAAAAAACCATTTTTGATGGTCCGTACAAAACGTCCCACCCCGCTCCAAGGCAGAGGCCTTTTCCAGTAACCAATCGCCCCCTTAACTTTCGACTGCCGTGAACTCCTCTCGTCCGTTTTTATCGCAAGGGGGCCCCTGCCTAAGGGCCTAAAATAAACCCTTTCCCCCAAAAGTGTCATAATTGCCGGGGGCTTTTGGACACCCGGGTAAAAAATGCAGATTTTCCCGTGAAGTGCCTGGGCTTTGGTTCAGGGAGATCCTGCCCAACATCTTTCCCGTTTTCCCCCCTCATCCCAATTTCAATAATCTCATCCTTTTTTTTCACACCAAATTTCCAAGTCTATTGTAAAGAAAGAAAAATCCCGTTTTTCTTAAACCCCTTTTACTTTTTGGTCATATAATACATCTTATAGGGACCCCAAAGGGGGAAAAACTATTGGGGGGAAATTGTTTTAAAGGGCCCCAAGGGACAATAAAAGTAGTAAAATTTTAGGGACTTAACTTTTGTCATGTTTTAATTTGGAATTTTTTAAATGGGGAATTTTGAATCATACGACTTCTTAAAGTATTTTAGGAATTTTTTTTTTAAACAGTTTTTTTTGACAGAACCAAAAAGGGAAATAAAAAACCCACTTTCTTATTTTTGGCCCAAAAAATGAAAAACCCTTGTTAAATTTAAAATTTTGAAATTTTAAAGGAAAGGTCTAAACCCACCACCAAAACAATTCATTTAGCCTTTAATAAGTACGATAGTAGCGATAACTCAGTAAAAATTTCCCCGATTTTTGCTTAACAGAAACGATGGGGTTAGAGAACACTTACATCTGTTGGGCTGGGGACGAAGAAGCTATCCCGAATGACAATTTTCTGAACACTAAACCGCGGGTCAAAAAAGGGGTTTTTTCCCATATAAAGAAATTAAAATCAAAAAAAAATTACCCCCCAAAAAGGATGAATTAAAAGGCTCAAAAAATCTACTAGGGCATAAGAAAGAATTTTAAAAGCGTTTTCAAAAGAGGGGGCGGGGGGGGGGGCCCTCTTTTGAATCATATAATTGGGCCCCTTAAGAGGGACATTTAAAAAAAGGGGGGATAAGAAAAGCTAAAAGGGACTATGAAATTAAAGTTGCTAGGGATTCTAAAACTAACCCAAAAAGTTTTTTCCAGGTCTATAGAACAAAAGTTAGAGATAAGATAGGTCCCCTTAAAAATAACTATGGGCACCTTACTGACAAAGAGAATGAAATGTGCTTGATTTTAAATAATTATTTTCTCTCAGTTTTTACACAGGAAGACACTAACAATATTCAGTAATTAATTTTTACAGTGGGCTAGAAGAAGATAAATTATGTAACATCACAGTCACTAGTGAGATGGTTGTGAAGCAGATAGGCAGACTGAAGCAAAATAAGTCGCCGGGTCCTGATGAGGTTTTTTCAAGGGTTCTTAAGGAATGCAAAATGGAACTCTGTGAACCATTAACTAATATTTTTAATTTATCTCTTCAAACAGGTGTTAGTGTCTGATATGTGGAAGATGGCTAATGTAACTCCTATTTTTAAAACAGGGGACAAGTTGTTATCGTCAAATTACCGCCCAATAAGCCTGACCTCAATTGTAGGCAAATTACTAGAGTCAATTATAGCTGAGATTATAAGAAGCCATCTCAATAAGCATAGCTTGATTAATGATACTCAGCATGGATTCACAAGAGGCCGGTCTTGTCTAACTAATTATTAACTTTCTTCAGTAAAGCTTTTGAGGCTGTTGACCACAATAAAGAATTTGATATTATTTACTTAGATTTTAGTAAGGCTTTTGATAGAGTTCCGCACCATAGACTGTTAAAGAAAGTGGCAGCTCATGGCATTGGGGGAAAAGTGCTCTCGTGGATCGAGTCATGGCTCACTGACAGGAAGCAGAGAGTGTCCATAAATGGGGTTAAATCCGAGTGGGGATCTGTAACAAGTGGCGTTCCACAGGGATCAGTCTTGGGCCCGTTGTTGTTTATAATGTATATCAATGATCTTGATGAGGGAATTACTAGTGATATGAGCAAATTCGCCGATGACACAAAGATAGGTAGGATAATTGATTCAAACGTAGATGTTATGGAACTTCAGGAGGATTTAAACAAACTCTATTCTTGGTCAGAAAAGTGGCAGATGCAGTTCAATGTAGATAAATGCAAGGTTCTGAAGCTTGGGAGTGCCGTAACCCTAGTACTTATAAGTTAAATGATGTAGAACTTAGCCATACAGATTGCGAAAAGGACTTGGGGGTTATGGTGAGCAGCAACCTTAAACCAAGACAGCAATGCCTAAGCGTACATAATAAGGCAAATAGTTTTACTGGGATTTATATCAAGAAGTGTAAGCAACAGAAGTCCAGAGGTCATACTGCAGCTTTATACATCATTAGTAAGGCCTCACCTAGTTATGCAGCTCAGTTCTGGTCTCCGTATTACAAAATGGACATAAATTCGTTAGAAAACATTCAGCGTTAGGATGACTAAATTAATACATAGCATTAGAAATCTTCCTTATGAAGAAAGATTGAAGACTCTTAAGTTACATTCACTTGTTAGACGAAGAATGAGGGGAGACCTGATCGAAGTGTATAAGTGGAAGATAGGTATTAATAAAGGGGATATTAATAGGGTCTTGAGGATGTCTCTCCAAGAGAGAACCCGCAGTAATGGATTTAAATTAGATAAGTATAGATTTAGAAAGGACATAGGAAAGTATTGGTTTGGAAATAGGATAGTTGATGAGTGGAACAGTCTACCTAGTTGGGCTATTGAGGCTGGGACTTTGGGTAGTTTCAAATCTAGGTTGGATAAGTACATGAGTGGGAGGGGTTGGATTTGAGTGGGACTTTCACATCAGGCTTATTTCTTGGGTGGCATTGAAAATTGGGTTGGGCAAATGTTTTGTTAGTGGGATGAATTGTAAAGGACCTGCCTAGTATGGGCCAGCAGGCCTCCTGCAGTGTTCCTCCTTTCTTATGTTCTTATGTTCTTATGTTATACTCCAAAATTCTAGCAGCTTCAAATCAAGCGGGAGAAAGCTGGTAGGCCCACATGTGAGAGAATGGGTCTGCATGGTCAGTCTGTGCAGTATAAAAAATCCTGCAGCATGCAGTGCATAATGAGAAAAAAACCTCCGACCGTGTTTTTGGATTAAAACGCCGACTTTGAGGTGTATTTTTATGTAGTATTTATGATTGTATTCTCGTTTTCTTGGTCTCATTTGATAGAATGGAAGACATATTATAGAAATGGAGATGATTTTGATTGGTTTCATGATGAAAAGGACTTTGAAATTGAGCTCAAAGTAGCAGAAATGTTTGATTTTTGCTGATGTTCAAGAGTAAACTATGACGTCATTGTCCAATGATTGTCCAATTAGCCATTCTAATATGCAGTCATGGATGGGGTTGACAATATTTATACAATTATTACAATTCTGTAGTCTGCATAGCAGTAAAGCTTCTAATTATTGTGAATAAAAATTCAATATAGAAAGCAAGAGTAATATAAGAGGGACCTGGAGACGTGACTGATGAACAGAGAAAATGTTATTTTAGTGCCAGGAATGTCTGCAATATTCATTCTGGACCCTATTTTGAAATTGGCATCTTTTTTAATTTGCATGAAATTGGCCAAATTGCCAATTTCTGACCACTTTATTGGGCAGTTGAAATCGGTAAATGGCCGGTTTCTTTTACTCAATCAATAGAACAAGTGGAGTTGTAAAGAAATAGCTATGAGTTTGGTCGACTGGAACAATGGAATTGGCCGAAAATAGGGCTTAAAGTGGGAGAAATCGCCGATGCATGAACATTGCTGAGATCACTAACTTTGCAAGAGTGTAATTTTGTAAGTTTTCCATCAAATTTCATATTTTTGGTGTCATTAACATTGGGAAAAGATTCTCTATCATTTCATAAGAAAAAATATTTCCCTTTTTTTTTTTTTTGGAAATTCTGCAACACAGAGAGAGACTTCAGGATTTGGGGTTGCAACAGTCAGAGGGTTAAAGAGAGCAAAGGCCTTACTTATGCTATGGCTGTCTCTCAGCTCCACCTTCAGGAAACTCTTCTTCATGTTCCTTATTCTCAGGTATTTCAAAGACCTCCAACCTTGACGGTCCTCCTGCCTACCAGCTCATCTACTACCATGTTTTCCAGGGTCACCCCTGTTTCTAATTCTTTTGCATTTTTATCCTCTGAAACTCCTACCTCCATACCTCTTCCTACTTGTACTTCACCTTACTTGCTAGTTTCTCAGTCTACGAGACCTCGCAAGCCTACACCTCTTCACATCTATCACCTGTGAAGTTGAATCTGTCTTCTACCTCAGTGCCTGCCTAGTTCTCACCACCTTCTAACTCTCACATGAAGGTGGAGGTTCACCCCCCTCGTGTAGTCCCCTCTTCTCCTGTTCTTCCCCAGTCTTCTTCCCTGGTTACCTTCCAACCTCCTTCCTCTCCTGTTCCACTGAAGGACTCTTCTGCCCCTGCCAACGCATCTCTCCAGGTTCATACTCCCCACCCCTCTCATGCCCCTTTAGTTGCCTCCATAGTCACCCCGATCTCTACTTGCTCTACCCCACCTGTCTCTGAAATCATTGTATCGGCATCTTCCTTGTCTACTGAGACACTTGATGCTATTTCCAATTATATTGCGGAGACAAAACCCTCGATGGACATCAACACACCTCCTTCTACCCCTTCATTTTCATGACCTTCGCAACAATCTTTTCCTTCACAGCATTCTGATTCCTCCTCGCTTACATGCTTACCATTGCCCCCACATGTTGACTTCAATGACTCTAATAGCCCATAGATTTTATTGCTTCTTATTGTTGGTCTCAGGGGTAATTGGGGAGAACTCCAAGTGTTGCTCTCCTAGTTTTCCCCAATATGTGTTGGGTTACAAGAGCCCAAAATTCATTCAGCTGTCATTCTTCCCATTTCGGGCTATGTGCTGTTACATTCTTCTGATCCCTTTCCTGATGAATCATTTAATGAGAGCTCACTTCTTGTGCATGTTGGTATACCATATCAACAAGTTTTTGTTTGTTCTTTGCTGCATTATACTGCACCTCATATTTATTTACACAGACAGTATACAGTTTGCTCTCTATATCTATCCTCATCCCCTGCATTCTGTATCTCGGATATTGTATTTTTGATCTCTACCACCACTCATCTTGTTGTTAGGTGATTTTAACCCTTTCAGGGTCCGTCCCGTAGATCTACGGCTTTACGTTCAGGGTCCAAACCGTAGATCTACGCCATGAGCTCAGCTCACTCTGATAAACTGTGAGTGGTACATTTGGGCCTAGATATGAGAGAATACATCTATGTGGTATGTGTGCACCACATAAAACAGATCCTGCAGCACACTGTGTATAATGAGAGAAAAAAACTTAAATAATGATTTTTCGATTAAAACAGCAACTTTGCAGTGTTTTTTCGTATGTTTTTTATAGTTGTATTTGCGATTTCTTGGTCTCATTTGATAGAATGGAAGACATATTACAGAAATAGAGATGATTTTGATTGGTTTTAGCACTGGAAATGGCTTGAAAACTGAGCTCAAAGTAGCGGAAATGTTAAATTTTTGCCGATATTCAAGAGTAAACAAACGACCTCACACGTCTAATACTACGTCAGCTGGTGGGTCTAATATACATTCACAAATATGGTGATGATATTTATACAATTATTACAGTATTGCTAACAGTAATCTTTATTTTTGGTGTGAATAAAAATTCATTATGTGAATAAAAATCGAAATGGAATTTATTTGTAAGCCTCAAACATAACTAATGAACAGAGGAAACGTTAGTTTAGTGCCAGGAATGCCTACATTGTTTATTCTGGACCTATTTTGAAATTGGAATATTTTGAACTTTGTGTTAAATTGGCCAATTAACAATTCCGATCACTTTATTTTGTAGTTGAAACAGTTGACTTGGCGATTTCTTGTGCTCAATCGATAGAATAGAAGTTATACTAGTGAAATAGCTAAGAATTTGTTGATTGGAATAAGTTAATTGGCCTAAAATGGAGTCAAAGTCGGCAAAATCGCCGATTCGTAAATGTCGCTGAACATCAAAATTCGCGAGAGCATAATTTCGTCAATTTTCCACCAAATTTCGTACTTTTTGTTTTATTACCTTCACAAAAGATTCTCTACGTTTCATAAGAAAAAATAACAAATTTTTTTTTTAAATCTTGGACACTGGTGCGTGACTCCAGATTTGGGCCTTGGACCCTGAAAGGGTTAACACTCATCATCATCTGTGGGGAGGTCCCACAGTGATTGTGGTGATCATTTTGGAGACTTCTTGCTTCTCGTCCTCTCATGTTTTAAATAGGGGTGCTCCTCCCCAATTTGACTTTTGCACTTAACCCCCCCCTCTCTTGCATTGATTTTTTTATCGGGTTCCTCACCCAATTACATGTATTATTTTGGTCTTTTTCTTCCAACAAGATTTAAAAAACATGTTTTCCTTTTCCCTATTCTTTTTAATTCTATACGTTTTCCCGGGCCCCCTTCGTAGCCCTCTTTGGCAATTTAAACAACCCAAATTTGGGCCTATACTCTCATCTTACCCCCCTTTTTGTAAGGGACCCCCCCTTCCATCACTGTTGTTTGAAGGGCCCACCATTTTTTCGCCCTTATTTTTTGATTGTGGAGCCACTTCTTTTTTCCCAAATTTTCGGCAGGCATTTTTCAGCCCAGCGTCCCTTTGGGGGTTTTTCTTCTTGTCCCCCCATGCTTTACTTTTGGAAACAGGGACCCATGGGGGCCATTTTTTGTAAAAATTGAACCTCAGCCATTTTTTTAGTTTTTAAAAGGGGCAAGGGCATTTGCACGCGCATCTTTACGCACGCTAATCGCATTTTATTGGAAAGGGGACTTCGTGTCTCCCAATTCCCTATCTTCCCTATTAAAAGGGGTATGGACGAAGATATGGAAGTTGTGTGGCAAGTACCTCCAGACCCAGCCCCCCTTTTTTGGGGTTCGGGTGTTAGAAATTGCAGAACCTTTTGGGAATTTTGCCACAAAAAAATTGGGGAACTATCTGGCCCAAAAACTTCCAAGGCTTCCCCTTTTTGCCCCTCATTCTTGCATCTAAGTCTACCAAGGAAAATTTCCCCCTTTTGGTTTTCCCTCCTCTAAGGGAAAAGGGATTTGTAAAACGCCCCTTTTCACTCTTTTTAAAAGCTAGGTCCCCCTTTTTTCGCTTGCCAGCCATCGGCCCGGGACCTGTTGAATTCATATCAGCATGCTACAACATCTGCTTTTCTAGGCCCCTTTCCAACCCTTTTGTGTCTTTTCAATTTTATTTGGGCACAAAGGGTTTTTCCTCCCTCAAAAAATGGAAATCTGCCATCGTACTCCCCTTTTTCGAAAACCGGGCCCCTTCCCTATCGCCCCTTTGCCCTGTCCAGTGTAATCTGCAAGGTGATGGAATGTTTTGGTGAATAGAAAACTGATATAGTTTTTTGGGGAGCCCTCACTATAGTTTTTTTCCTCTCCCCCAATATGGTTTTTCGCAAAGGCCACTAATTTTGGCCCCCTTGCTCCCCCTTAGATACGTATTTTGAAAATCCCCTTTGTTTAACAAAAATCCATCCCTAGCAGTCTTTTTTGTTCTTGAGAAGGCATATTACCCATTTGGTGGTATAATTTTTTTTAGCCCAAACCCCACTCATTGGGCCCCCTGAAACGGTAAATCTACCAACCCTCCTTGCGCTTTTTATCGAAGAAATCTTCGGGTTTTCTGTGATGTGCCTCATTTTCCTCGGGGTTTTAAATACAACCCAAGGGGAGTCCCACAAGGTTGTGTCCTTACATAACCCTTTTTTTCTTAGTTTTTAAATACCTACCTCCTGTTTTTTTCCTCGCATTTTTGGGGTTCCGTTATTTTATGTATTTTAAATTTTTGGCTAAAAGCTTTCTCAGGAAACTACGGGCGCCGGGTAACAGCCTCCCTTCAGGGTGTTTGGGACCGGCTTTAAATTTTCCATTGGCCCCCACTTTCATGGTTTTTAAAATTTTTTTTAGTACAAAACCCCTTTTCATTCCCTTTCTTTAGATGCCCCTCTTACCCCAGATTTTCCCTTTTTGTATTTCCAGCTCACGTTTTTCCAGGATGTGATATGGTCAAGTTTTTTGGGGCCTTCTTTTTCGCCCCGCTTTTTGTTTGGGAAACCTAACATTTTTCCCTTTAAAAGGCAACTTCCCATGGTCACCCTGAATCTCCAAAAAAATTTTTTGTCCCATTGTTATGGGGAGCAGATCACAAAACTCCCCTCTTTTTGGGCAGTCCACCCTAGCCCCTTTTGTCCAAGCTTGATTATGGAGACCAAGCCCTATTCTGCGCTTAAAAACCACTCTAATTTGTTCCCCTTCATCATAAAGGGCCCTTTAACATTTATGCCTTTGGGTTTGGCCTTTCCCTCCCCATTTTGAAAGCCTTTTTTGCTGAGGCGGTGCCCCTTTCCCCTTATTTTGATCATCGCGATGCTCATTGCCTTTGTTACTGTGTCCACTCTCATAAACTTCATTTTCCGTCTACGTATATTGGTCTGGGCATTATTTTAAAAACCCCATTTTTTTGTTGATCCCCCTGCTTACTCTGACTTTTTTCCCTTTTGTCTTCACTCCATCTGGTCCTCTCTCCACTTATCTCCCTTGTATTTTCTTTTTTCCCTTTTCCCTTTGGGGGGGGTTCTGAGGTTTGTTTTGTTTTCTCCCCTACTGCCCCGCGCTAAACCCTCTCCTACCTATAAATGCTTTTTTGCTCTATTTTTCCTTTTTCATTTCCCAAATTGCTGCTCATGCCATTACTGTTGAATGGATGGTTCCAAATCTTTTTGATGGTTTTTTCATGGCAGCTTTCCCCCCCCCCCCCCTTGGGCGATGTTTTTTGGGAGGCCCTTTTGGACTCATCAAAATTTTTTCCCCGCCAAGTTGTTTTGCCACCCCTCTTTCCCAACTTCTTCATATTAAATATTTTACTCCATCTTTGTTTGTGATTATTTCAGATTCCCTTAGTCCCTTTGCAAGCCATTAAAAAAATTTTGATTCCTATCTCCTTTTATTTCCATCATATTCGGGTATGGCTGCATCATATGGCTAGAAAGAAAAAACAAAATTTTTCTTTTGGGTCCCTGGACACATTGATGTGAAAGGGCAATGAAAAGCGGAGCTGCGGAAACGGTCAGGGGGTACATGAGTTTCCCTTTTTTCCTATAGAGGTACAGTAAACCCCGGGACTTACAAAGGGCCCTCATCTTGGAAAAAATCGACTTATGAAGCTTTTGCAGCAAAAAAAAATTTCCCCCCAAACCTAACGAAGAAAAAATTGACTTACATCATTCATCCCAAGCGGGGGGAAATCTACCAGAGGCCTCAGTCAGCTGTCCCCATTTTTTAACAAGCCAGGGCAGACGGTTGCACACATACATTCGAAAATTTTTTGTATCCCCAAATTGTTTTTAGGTTTTGTATCGGCAAAAAAAAGCCCCCAGGGGCCCCCAAAGAAAGTTCTGGTCCCTTTCCCCTTTGGAAAAAAAGGGTGAAAAAATTTCTTTTTAAAATTTCAAATTGTACCTGGTCACTGCTCCCTGCCCATCGCAGTTTGTGCTGTCCCCATGGTCCTGCACTGTTTTCCCACGGTCAGCTGCTGCTGCTGCTGCTGTACCAGGTAAAGTTTGCTGCTGCTGTGCGCGTACAGGGGCCCAGCTGCTGCTGCACCACCACACTGTTGCTGCCCACCATCAGCTTTTACTACTCGAAGATGTGGGGGGGATGTTGTTTGTGGGGCTTATTGAGAAAAAAATTCCCGGAAAAAAATTTAAACCCCCAGGGGTTAGCCACCCCCAAAAACCCCAAAAGAAAGTCAGTGCGTCATCGGGACTGTTTTAACTTATTTCCTTTGGGGTCCTTAATTTTCCCCCCCAGGGGTCCCACCCACACTAGTCGACAAACCCCCCAAGTGAGCGGGAAAAAAATGCCGGGGAACATGCCCCGTATTGGTAAATTTTAAAGGCCCAAAAAAAGGTTTTGGTTTGAATTTTTTTAAGGGAATGGTGGGTGGATACAGTGGGGATAAGGCCTGTTTTGGAAAAGAAAATAGTTACTTACATGATTATCTTATATAGCAGCATGTGTGGAAAAACCTAGGATAAAAAAAAAAAAAAAAAATTTTTTTAAAACGCTTTTTCTTCCAAGTTAAAAGTTTCAAACACTGATGGAAAGTGGTTCTCAAGAGGAATTCTGTGGTTTTAAACCATATGGTACATTTTTCAGTGGTCCCAAATGGCCCCTTTTGGGGTTTCATTTGCATCCCAAGAAATTGGTCCCTATTGCCAATGGTTATTTATATGGAAATTGTACCTTTATAGAACTTTAATATAAATAGGGACATTAAACCAAAAGGTTAAAACATTTTTACCTAGGGGACAGGGACCCAAGGGAAATAAGTACTTTATCTGATTTTTTTGGGTTTATCCTAGGTTCCCCACTCATATGCTGCTATATAAGATAATCTGTGAATGTAACGGGTTTTTGGTGTATCCCTGAATAAATTTTTCAACGCCACTTTGCGCTGAGTAATTTTAATCGGGTATACAAAATACCTTTTCCCCGTAGATTTCATCCCCCAACCCAAGACTCCCTCACTGGGCAACTACCTGAACCCCACTTTTTCCGCCCCGACAAACCCCAACAAAAAGGTCTCCCCTATTTTCAACCCCACTAAAAAAAGACAGGAGTTTTAAAATTACTTAAAACCTTTATATACAAAAAACCCTTTGAAAGTGCTGCCCACCAATCCGGGCAACACCCTTTAAACTTTTTCCATCAACCCTTTCCCCCTTCCCTACAGTTCTCAAAAAGCGAGGGTCCCCCCAATACATAAAGGAGACCAAAAAACAGACGAATAACTTTTAAAGCCAATACCAACTTACACCCTCTCTCAAAAATTCTTTAAAAATTAATTCATAAGCAAATTTTTTTTCCTACCCCCATCTCCCAAAAACATACTTAAAACCCCTGTCAGTTTGGGATTCGGGCCTAAAAAAAAATATGAATAAATGCATTATACACTTTCTAGAACAAAATACACGCACTCGAGAAAAAAAAATCCCGTTTTGGGGGACTTCATTGATTTACGTGAAGCTTTTTTTTTTTTATACAGTTGAAAAATGATTTGCCCACATAAAATTGTCACATGGGGTACATTTTAAGAGGGGGGCCCCCCTCAATTAAACCTTTAAATCCATACCTTTGTAAAAAGGGAAACCAATATATTTTTCAAAATGGAAACAAAAATTTCCCCCAACCCGCCAAATTTCCCGTTGGGGTCCCATAGGGAAGGTCCTTGGCCCCCCTTTTTCTTTCTCCCTTTTCCCTAAACCCACCCCAACCCAAAAGCATCGCGCTTCCCAAAACCCAAACTATTTGGAAAGGTTTGGGCCCCGTGGGCCCGGGGGCCCAAAGCTCCCGCTTTTACACACGAAAAGGGGCCCCGGGTTTGAAATTTCCCGGGGGGTGGAAAAAATTTCGACACGTTTTTCCCCCCACCTGGTTTTTTCTTGTTCACCTAGCAGCAAATAGGTACCTGGGTTTTTAGTCGACTGGTGTGGGTCCCCATCCTGGGGACAAGATTAAGGGCCCCAAAGGAAATAAATTTGGGCAGTCCCTTTGATACGCACTGGGCTTTCTTGGGGTTTTCCTGGGGTGGCTAACCCCCCGGGGGTTTAAAAAACCGAAGAAAAACTTATCCCTTTTTTATCTTACACTACAAAGTCTTCTCTCACCCAAGCCCATCATGCTAGCCAATAAATGTTAAAAAAACCGGGAAATTTCAGAAAATATCTTCCTGGGGGATGTTAACAAACTTTTCCCCGCAATTCGACAACACCTACTTCATTCATTTGGAAACAGAAAATACAGATGTCCCTCTTTTAAAATAATGATAAATGGATCACTATCACAAGTCACAAGGGGGAAAATTTTTAGGGGGCCCCCCTTGAAATACCTTTTCAAAGATACGGTTCATGTTCCAAGTCGCCCTCCTGGCCCCTTTTTCACTCACTCTTTTTCCCCGATCTCAAACCCATGGGAAATTTGGGCAGGGGCTCAATAAAAAAACCATCTTAGAAACCCTTAAAAACCCCTTTTAGTGTCAGCAGGCCCTTTTCCTAAAAATTTTTTCAAGGGGCGGAAATTTTTTGAAAAAAAAAAAAAATTTTTTTTTTTAGAAAAAGATAGAGAATTTTTTTCCCCATCATAATGAACCAAAAGTTAAAAAAATTTTTTGGAAAACTTACAGAATTATGCTTTTCGCGAAGGTTTTGCAATGGTTTTTCGCTCGGGGATTTTGCCCCACTTTGAAACCCAAAATTTTCAGCCAATTCCATTGTACCAGTCCCCAAAAATATACCTATTTTTGCTAGAATTCATTTTTTTCTATCGAATTTACCACAAGAAAAAACCAAACCCCTTTTCTGTTTTTTCTAACCAATTAAAAAAAAGGTCAAAAAATTTTGGGGGAATTTTGCCAAAATTTTAACCCAAAATTTTAAAAAAATGCCCCAAATTTTCCAAAACAGGGTCCAAAATAAACAAAAAAGACATTCCCGGCACTAAAAAAACATTTCCTCTGTTCATTACTCATGTCCCCGGTCTCGTACCCTTTTCTTTTTCTTTTCCCCCCTTTTAATTTTTTTTTTTTTCCAAAAAAAAAAACCCCCCCCCAAAGATTTTTTTGTTATGCCCGATACGCATTCGTGTAGAAATGGGATAAATAATATCAAACACATTTTGGTTTAAAGAATAATTGACTTGCCCCGTTGACAGGGATTGGGGCGCGGGGGGCATGATTTGTTTTTCTTTTGGGGAACTTTTTTGGGAAAAAAACGAAAAATTTTCGGGCCATTTGGGGGCTCAATTTCAAGGTAAATTTTCTTTGCCCCCCAAAGAAGGGCCCAAACAAAATATTTTAATAATATGTTTTTCTTTCCAAGTTAAAAAAAAATTTGGGGAACCCGGAAAAAATTAAAAATACCCCCCTAAAAAACAATTTAAAAAAAATAACCCTGCCCAAAAGTTTGCCCCCGTTTTTAAAACCCCCAAAAAACCCCCAGTCCGGTTTTTTTTTTTCTCAATGCACCCCTTTTGCTGCCCGTATTTTTTTATGCTGCACCACTGACCACATAGTCTCATTTTTCATATGTAGGCCTAAAAGTTTTTCCCCTTGCTAGATTTTAAGGGGGCTTTGAAAATATTGGGGTACTAAATACCCCAACCCCTGATGTTTCAAGCCGTACCCAGTATGGGACCAAATTTTTAAAGGGGTTTAAATTTCCCAAAAGAAGACTGCAGTCAGAAAGATAACAAATTCCCCCCTACGAAAACAACTCCACCAAATTAAAAAATTTTAAACTTACTAAACCTACAAAACATCCATACTTTTTATTGGCCCCACTACCCAAAATAGAACATTAACTCTGATATAAACCCCCCCCTCAAACCCTTCCTTACCAACCTCCCGAGATCACAGACCATAACACAAAGGGAAAGATCACTCTTTGATATTCCCCGTGTCCCTCTCACACTTGTAAAAACTCAATGCACATAAAAGGCCCCCCAAAAATCTGGAATTCATTTAAACCCGTGAATATAAAGAAATACTGTTTGTTTATCAATTCAAGACCTTCTTATAAACCCTTACTCCCCACAACTAAATAAAAAATTGAATAATTTTTATCTCATAATGGGATAAACCTAAAAGGGGCCCTATCAAAATATGTGCTTTTAATTACATTACCAAATGAAATTTCCCTTTTTCTTGAATGCACAAATAACTCATTTAAAGACCATTTGACTGCAGTATAAAAAAATGTAAACCCATTCATGACGCAAAATTGGAATGGGTATTCGGACAGGTATTAGCACCTGGTTTTAAACCCCGGGGTTTTCCCCTTGAACACAGCAAAGAATAAAAAAATTTTGCAAATGTAATAATTTAAAAATAAATAATAATAATTTAAAAATTTTAAAAATAATAAAAATTTTAAAAATATTAAAAAAATAATAATAATAAATACGATATAATTTAAGAAGGAAGTTGTAAAAAAAATACGAGGGGGTGGTTTTTACACATGCAGTGTGGGGTTGTTTTTTTGCTGGGGTGAGCATTATCTCCCCCTGCCCCTTTTTAAACATTTCCATAATTCATTTTCTTTTGGGACTTGTAGATTGATGCGGCTGGAGTGGTAAGGCATGGGTTTAGGCAGCTGTTGAGGGAGCGATTGGGCAAACTGTTTTAAGCGATTGGGGGGCAGTGGGCAAGGCAGCTTTTGAAAGGGAAACGTTTTAGGCCCGTGGGTGAGGCAGCTGTTGAGGCAGTTATTTAGGCAGCTATTGAGGGGGAGCTGTTGAGGCAGCGATTGAGGCAGCGAGGAGGGAGCGATTGAGGCAGTGGGTGAGGCAGCTGTTGGGGGAAGGGGATTTTAGGCAGCTGTTGAGGGAGCTGTTGAGGGAGCGGAGAGGAGGGGGGGAGGCAGCTGGTGAGGAAAAAGGGTTGGGCAAATGGCATTTATTAACAAACATGTTATTTAAATAAAAAAAAAAACATGTTATTTAATAATTTAAAAAACATTTATTAATAGTACAAATTTTATTTATAACCCCATTGTTTTTAAATAACCCCTGCCTCAACCCCTGAATTTTTTGTGA
Organism: Cherax quadricarinatus; assembly: GCF_026875155.1. Lineage (NCBI taxonomy): Eukaryota > Metazoa > Arthropoda > Malacostraca > Decapoda > Parastacidae > Cherax > Cherax quadricarinatus. The sequence continues at coordinate 15,406 of NW_026473625.1, read as the reverse complement.
AAATTTTTTGGAAAGCAGGGAGACTAACGCTCCTTTCCCGTAAAACCAAAACCACACTTTACGATGTGTCAACCACTCCTCGGTTTTTTTGTTACAATTTCCCTTTTTCAATTAATGTAATTTTTAAATTTTTATTATTATTTTTATTATTATTATTTTTTATTATTTTACAGAGCCCGAAAAATTTGGGTTCTTTGCTGTGTTCAAGGGCTAAAAAACACGATTCACCATCCAATACCTGTCCCAATAGCCCTTCCAATATCATATGAAAGGGGTTTTCATTATTTTTTACTGTTTGTTTAAAAGCAAATAAATGAACCCCCCAAAACAAATCACCACAAATGGGTGTGAGGGGTGGCTGCCGTTGCAGGGGGGGGAGGGAGGGGAGTAGGGACTCCCCAGTGGTTGGGGGAAATGGTGGGAAACATTGGGGGAGTCTGTGGTAATTTAATAAAATACATGTTATTAAAGCATAACATGTAAATAAATTTTTGAAAAATTTTTCGACGTTTTTTATGTATTTTTTTGATTGTTCAGGTTCAACAAATTAAGGAGGCGTATTGTAAATTTATTTTCCCCACAATATAAAATTGGGGGGAAACCAAAAAATTTACGGGTTTTTTTTAAAATTCGCAGGGTCTTTATCCCCCCAAACCCTTTTGCGAAGGGTTTAAGGAGACCTGTCATTAAAGCATTATATTGGTCTCCCAAACCCCAAAACCTTAAATGGAAAAAAAAAAAATTATAAAAGAAAAGAAAAAAGGAACAAAAAAGAAAATAAAAAAAAGGGAAAATTTATGGAAAATCCCTGGATGTTGCCACCACCTAGTCCAAATTTAGGGGCAAGGACCCCTGTCTGCAAATCATTTTAAGGGGGCTACTAAGAAAAAACCCCCCATTACCCAAATTTAACCAACAAACCCCCTACCCCAAACCTACCAGGGTTTCTCCCGTAGCTACTCATATTGGCTGGGGAATTGCTCAAAACCCCTTACCAATACTTCAAAATTAGGGATTTCTTAAAAATTTCCCTTTTCTTTAAAAAGCAGTAGAAACCTTTTTTAAAAGATTTTGTCTGGCACGTTTTTTGGGTTTTAAGGGACAATTTTAAGAAATTTGCGGATATTTTTTTTAAAAACTTTGTAAAAAACAATTTTTTCTTTTTTAGGGAGGGAAAAAAAATTTTTAAAACTGTCACCCCCCAGGGGAAAGGGCTTGGGTTTCATGATTTTGGGCCCAAAGGGGGGAGACCTCCGCCATCCCTCGGGCCCCATCAGCCACCCCCACCACCCTCCCCCCCTTCAGTTTTGGTTTTTAAAACGTGTTTGGGGTGAACCTGTGCCAGTAGCTTGCTGTTTTTTTAAATAAGTTTAATTGCCATAAACTTAAATCTGGGCCCAAACAACATGGCCCCTACGGGGGCAATGAAATTTCTTTGGGAAGTGTTGCTTTAAGGTTGCAAAAAAAGGGGGTTTTCGAATTTTTAAATCTTAAAAATTAATGATGAAAAAAAAAAAAAAAAAGATATTAGAAAAGAGAAGCCTGTAAAACCCAAAAGAAGCGTCATTTGGGGGTGACGATTCCCTGATGAATGATGACTGACTGACTTTCTGACGACTTCCCGACTGACTGGATGACCCTTTACTGACTTACTGAAGGGCTTGACTACTGGGCTTACTGAAATGAAAGACTTGACTGAATGACTTAAATGATTTTTGGGCTTGGGCTGGCTGACTGGGAAAGACTTGGGCTCACTGGTTAAATGCTGACTTGACTGAAAGACTTTACTGAAAGACTTTTACTGAATGACTTGACTGTATGGCTTTTTCTGACTGGGAATTTACTTTTCTGACTTTGACTGACTGACTGACTGACTTGAACCGGGAAGGGGTTGACTGAACCCGAATGAATTTACCAAACCCCCCCTGAATGACCCCTTTAAAATTTAGACTTTTTCAATTTAAGAGGAACCCCCTAAACCGGGCTAGAGTGTGATGCCCCCTTTGTCAATTGTATAATGTAAATATAGGGTAAAATAGAACCCGAAAAACCCTTTTAGAAATTTTCACAAAACTTCAGTACAACCATCATCTTTTAGTACCAGAACCTTAAACCCTCCCCCTCGCCCAAGGGAGGGCCACAGCATAACTCTCTATCTCTTTTACAATCACCCCCAAAACCCGGCACCCCCAATTTTAAAGGGAAGAAATAAATTATTTCTATTGCATTTGTCAAACTTATGCAGTTTTTAAAACAACTAATTCTTTATGACCAAAGAACCCCAATTAAAAATATTCACTTTTATTTTTGTAAATTTGTTTGGGCTAAAAAAAAAAAAATTTCTTGGGGTTTTTGGGGGGTCCCAGGAATGTAACCTTAAATTTTTTCCCATAATTCTTAAATTTTGGGTAACATGGTTCTGCCTTGCCCCAACATTTTCAGGAATGTAACTACTGTGTTAAAAGAATTTGGGCTGCTGTAGTACTAAAAAATTGGGAAAACATATTTTAAATTGTTTTAAATTTTTCCTTTAATTTTCTGTAACTTTATAAAATAATTCAAAAGTTAATTTTTTCCCCAAATAGACTTTTTCAAACCCATGTAGCAATACTTAATAGATTTTCAGTTTTCTTTTGACTGTAGTTTCTAATGCCATATAAATATTTTGTCTTCCTAATTTAAGTTAATTTTTAAGTTTCCCTGAAAGCTCTGATATAAAGGGGGCTTTTGCAAGTACCCCCAACTATTATATTCCTCTGTAAAAACCATGTATATGTCAAAATAAATTCTTATTCTTATTGGATATATTCTAAGTCTCTTGACTACCCTGGGATCTCTTTGGGAAAGATTGTTGATTCCCCCAAATTAGATTATCTCATAATCTCATCTGTATAAAATTTTTTTTAATCGATAAAAATTTGTCTTAATAATAAAAGTTCATATATTGAAAAATCGTATTGTATTGGTTTACACAAAGGGAAAGGAGTAAAATAACTTTGTTTTTAAGATATTAACCCCTAAATGGCCCAAACGTAATATACGTTTTCCCCCCATCCCCTGAATTTTTTGAAAAACAAAAAATAGGATTAAAAAAAAAAATTAGGGCAATGCTTTCTGAGATAGAGGCTGCAAAGTTAGCTTTTAATGCTCACCTGGGCACATCGAGTCCTGCCCTTGGGGAAGTGTTGCTGATATACCATTTTTTTCTTTCTATATTATTTTATTTTATTTTTATGTTTGATAATGACAATTTATTGTAGTTTTAGCATTTCATAACCAATTTTTTTTCTGACATAATATTAGGTACTAAAATTGTACCAAATTTCAAAACACTTTGACAGGGGGACATTTACACCTACCTTGGTGTTTATATTGTCTGGAAAAATACAACATTTATAAGTCCCAGCAATGTTTTTCATACACAGGAGTATAGAAGAAAAAGGAAGGGAAATTAATTGTATTTTTGGTACCGTGAGACAGATAAAAAAAGTAAAAACAATGGACAGAGACAGAGGGGCAGAGACGATGGACAGAGAAGAGGACAAGACAGATGGGCAGAGAAAGTGGACAAGAAATAGACAGAGCAGACAGAGATAGCAACCCTGAACTTGGGGGGTTAAAATTACTTTTCCCCTTAAAAGGGAAAGTGTTTTTATGTGCATTACATCAGTGAATCCTTGGGGGTTTGCCACATGTTTTTTGAGCTTGCATCAACAACTGGCGCTCCCCCCAAAGGGACTAAATGGGCCCAGATTTTTTTTAATATGGTGCACGCCGAGTTTAAGACCCATTCTATGCTGACCAGGCATCTCAGGCTAATTGTGCCAAAAATTTTGGGGGCAGGAAAATTAACCCCCTTTTAGTGTTTTTTGGTGTAAAATACATCTTTTGAGCCAGTGCTTAGACGTATTAACCCTTTGACTGTGCGGCCGTATATAACGTCTTCGAGGGGTACCGTTTTGACTTTTAAAAAATTTAACTAAAAATTCTAGCGGCTTCAAATCAAGCAGCAGAAAGCTGGTAGGCCCAATTGAAAATGGGTCTGTGTGGTCAGTGTGCACCAAAAAAAAAAAAAAATCCTGGAGCACGCAGTGCATAATGGGGAAAAAAAAAAAAAAAACTCCGACCCTTTTTTTAATTTAAAATGCCCCGGACTTTGTGGTCTATTTTGATGTTTTTTAGGGGTTGTATTCTCATTTGATAGATGGAAAGCAATTATAGAAAAAAAGGGTGTTTTTTCATGATTTTACTATAAAAAAACCCAGAAATGGGCTCAAAGAGGGGGAAAAAGTTTGATTTTTTTCCAATGTTCAAAAGTAAAAAATGATGCCATTTTCCAATAAAGTCCAACTAGCCCTTCTAATAGCAGTCATAATGGGTTGATGTTATTTATACAATTATTCAGTATTGCGTAGTCTCCCTAAAGTAAGTCTTTTATTTTTTTTGTTTGAAAAAAAATTTTAAAATAGAAAGCAAAAGAATATCAAGGGGCCCCGGGGAAACTGACTGATGAGCAAAAAAAAATGTTATTTTAAGCCAGAATGTCTGCATTGTTCATTCTGGACCTTATTTTAAAATTGTCATATTTTTTATTTTTCGTGAAATTGGGCAAATTGCAAATTTCTGACCACATTATTAGGTAGTTGAAATCGGTAAAGGGCATTTTTCTTGACTCAGTCGATAGAAAAAATGGGTTCAAAAAGAAATAGCTAGGTTAGGGCAACTGGAATAAGGAATTAGCCGAAAATAGGGCTCAAAGTGGGCGAAATCGCCGATTTGTAAACACGCCAGATCGCTAACTTCGCGAGAGTTTTATTCCCGTAGTTTTCCAAAAATTTTTTTTTGTTTTTTTTTGGTGCTTTACATTCGGAAAAAGATTCCTATCATTTCATAAGAAAAAATAATTTTTTTTTTTTTTTAAATTTTGCGAACCAGGAGCACCTCAGGTTTTGGGGTTGCGACAGTCAAAGGGGTTTAAAATTTATGCATAAATTTTAGCGGCTTAAAATCAAGAGGAAAAAGCCCCCGTAGGCCCACATTATTGGGAGAAGGGCTTTGGCAGGTGTGAAAAAAAAACCGCGAAAGTGATATGAGAAAATTTTGACCGTTTTTTTTTGTTTAAAAACAAAAATAGAATTATTTTATTAGAAATTTATTCTTTTGTTTTGTTTTCATGGTTCTGGTAAAATAAAAATTTTACAGAAATGGGAAATTTTTTATTATTTTCCTGAAAAACCTTTAAATTGAGCTCAATACGGAAATTTTTGATTTTTTTTTAAAATTTTCAAAAAAAGCAAAATAAACCAAATCCAAATTTTAACTGGGGGTCTAAATATTCTTTCCTGTGCCCCAAATTTTATTTTTTAAAAATAATCCTATTCATAACATTTTTTTTTTTTTTTATAAAAAAAAACAAAAAAAGAATTTAAAAAAAACCTAAACCCCCAAATGAACAGATGATAGTTATTTTTACCAAGAATGTCTACATTGTTTATTTGGACCTTTTTTGAAAATTGGTTTTTTTTTTTAATTTGCATAAAATTGGAAATTTGGGCCATTATGAAAATTTCATGCACTTTTTGGGTAGTTCAAATTGGTAAATGGGGTGGTTTCTTGTACTCAATGATAGGAAAATTAGATTTTCAAAAGAAATAGCTAGGGTTTTGGTCACGGGGGAACGGAATTGTCCAAAAAACAGGGCCCCAAATTCGGCGAAATCGCTGATCTTATATTCGCCAAGCCCCTTAACTTCGTGGGGAGAAATTTTCCGGGGGTTTTTTAAACCAAATTTCGTACTTTTGGTGTTTACCTGGAGTTTACCTGGAGGAGTTTGGGGGTAAACGCCCCCGGGCCCGGTCGGGGACCAGGCCTCCTGGGGGATCAGCCCCCCTGATAAACCAGGCTGTTGCTGCTGGTGCACGCAAACCAAGTACGACCCACCCCCCGGCTGGCAGAACTGTTTGGGTGTTTGTCAGTGCCAGCTTGAAGACTCCCGGGGGTTGGGGAAACCCCCCCTATGTGTGCGGGGGAGGCATTTGAACAGTCTCGGGCCCCTACACTTATTGTATGGTTCTTAACGTGCTAGTGAACCCCTGCTTTTCATTGCGGGGAGGTGCATCGTCTGCCAAAATTTTTTGTTTCGAAAAGTGAGTGATTTTGGTGCAATTGGGTACTAGCCCCTCTGGGTTTTTCCAGGTGATATAATCTTTTTATCTCTCCCTCTCGTTCCAGGGAAACAGGTTTAGGAACCTCAAGCGCTCCCATAATTAAAGGTGTTTTATCTCCTTTATGCGCGCCGTGAAAGTTCTTTTGACTTTTTCTAGGCCCGGCAATTTCCCCCTTGAATGCGGTTAGTGTGCAGAAAATTTCCCCCTGATAAAAAATGATGAAGAGTGTCATCAGGGGGTTTGGCCTCTCTAGTTTTGAAGGTTCTATTACCCATCCTGTCATTTTTCTAGCAGATGCGATTGATACAATGTTATGGTCCTTGAAGGTGGAAATCCTCCGAATAATCACTCCCAGGTCTTTGCGTTGGTTTTTTCGCTCTATTTTGTGGCCAGAATTTGTTTGTACCGATGAAGATTTAATTTCTCTGTTTACCATATCGAGAATTTTGAATTTTTCATCGTTGAATTCATATTGTTTTCTGCAGCCCACTGAAAGTTTTGGTTTTGATGCCCGCCGGGGAGCCTTGCGTGTCTGCAAGGGAAAGACATGTCATGCAATTGGGGTGTCATCTGCAAAAGGAAAAGACCGGGGGGCTGTGGCTGACATCCTTGTCTTTTTGTGGGATATGAGGATGAGGAAAAAAGATGGGGGAGTACTGTCCCTTTTGGGGGAACAGAGCTTTTCACCGTAGCTGCCCTCGGACTTTCTTTTTGAGACTACTCTCTGTGTTCTGTTAGTGGGGGAAATTTAAGATCCATGACCGACTTTTCCTGTTATTCCTTTAGCACGCATTTTGTGCGTATTACGCCAGGGGTCACACTTGTCGAAGGCTTTTTGCAAATCTGTTATATTACATCTGCTTTCTTTTGTCTTCTGGGGCATTTAGGCCCTTGTATAGTGATCCAATAGTTGAGACAGAAGGACGACCCTTTCAAAAACCCAGTTGCCCTGGGTTGTGTAACATGGGTTTTAGTTGGGGGGTTTGATCTTGCTTCTTAGGCCCCTTTAAAAAATTTTATGATATAGGATGTTAGTGCTTTTTGGTCTGAGTTCTTTGCTGTTGCTTTATCCCCCCTTTGTGGAGTGGGGCTAGTTGTTGTTTTTAGTAACTGAGGGACGCCCCCGTGTCCATGTCCCTCTCCATAGGAGGGAAAAAGGGCTCGTGATAGGGGGCTTCTTGCAGTTTTGATGAACACAGAGTTCCACGAGTGTGGCCCTGGGGGCCCCAGAGTGTTGGATTTCATTTATCGCTGTTTGAAGTCATTTGGCGTCAGGTAACTCGGTAGGCTTGTGTGGTGCTGTAAATGGTCAGGCTGTGCTGTCCCATGGTCAGTGCTGCTGCGCTGAAAATGGTCAGCTGCTGTTTGCTGTGTACCACAGTCACGCTGCTGCACCACGGTCGCTGCTGCTGCACCACAGTCAGCGCTGCTCCCACCACGGTCTGCTGTGGCTGCTGCACCTGGTCAGCGCTGCTGCACCATGGTTAGCTGCTGCTGTACCATGATCGCGTGCTGCTGCGACCTGGTCAGCTGCTGCTTTTTCCCATGGTCAGTGGGTGCTGTCCCACAGCAGCTGCTGTGCTGTCTAGGGTTCAGTGCTGCTGCACTGTACCTGGCGCTGCTGCTGCTGCTGCTGTACATGGTCAGCTCTGCTGTACGTACCATGGTCAGCTGCTGCTGTACCACAGTAGCTGCTGCCCAGGTCAGCTGCTGCGCTGCACCTGGTCGCTGCTGTGCTGCACCATGGTTCAGCTGTGCTGCTGCCCAGGGTTACTGTGCTGTACCATGACAGTGCTGTACGGGTGCGCTGCGCTGCTGCTGGCTGTGCTGCTGCTGCTGCTTGCTGCTGCTGCTGTGCCTGCTGCTGCTGCGCTGCTGCTGCTGTGAAAATGGTCGCTGCTCTGCTACTGTACTATGGTCAGCTGTGCTGCTACTGTACCATGGTCGTTTTTGCTGGCTGTACCTGGTTTCTGCTGTGCTTACCTGGCATTTTTCTGCACTACGTCCATGGAAAACTGTGTGCTGTTGCGTGATCACAGCAGCTGCTGCTGCTGCGGAACCTGATAGCTGCTGCTGTACCAGGTCAGCTTACTATGGAAGTGTGGAGACTGGTGTTGGTGTGGTTACGAAAATACCAGAAAAAAATTAACCCCCGGAGGGTTAACCATCAGGATTAACTCAAGAAAAAATCATGTGTCATGGGAGGACTTTAATTTTTTTTCATTGGGGTCTTTTAGTTTGTCCCCCCAGAATGGGAACTAACACCCCCAGTTGAACGGGAAAAAAAAAAGCCGGGGAACTAGTGCTCGTATTGGTTAATTTAAAGGCCAGCAAAGTTGGTTTGAGAGATTTAACCCTTTCAGGGTCCGTCCCGTAGATTACGGTTCAGTTGATGTCTAAAACCGTAGATCTATCCAAAATTTAGCGCCACAAATTTAGCGTAAAAGCACTCTAGGCCAAAATGTGGAGAAGGGTTGGTGGGGGGGTGTGTGCCTAAACAAAAAACTAGGCACCCCCAAGCATTGTGGGGAAGCCCGGGACAGTTACCCCTTTTTCACCATGCCTCGTCGCAATCACTCTCACTCCCCGGAAAATTGGGGGCTCTCATCTTTCCCATCTGATAGTTCGACATTTATGGAAATGGAAATAAGACGAATTCTATGGCTTTGATCGTTAGTGACGAAAGGAATGACCGGTTTCGATAATAGTGCAGAAACCCAAAGATCCTCAACCTTCCACCTCGGTGTGGGCATCGGACTCACGGTGGTTGTGCCTCAACGCAAGAAAAAACTAATTTTTCACGTGGCCAGGCCTCTGACTTAGTAATGATGATAAAAAGTGTGTGGGTTGTGTTTTATTGCGCTCGACGATCATTTGAGTAGTGATAGTGAGGAAAATATTCACCAGTGAAGGTCGGTATGTTCGCCGCCGCATTGCTCGGGTTTGTACCCTTTCTGTGCCCAGGGGGGGATACATCCCCGGGGTACATCCCATGGCCCCACACCAGTTTTAGGTAGTGAAGTGAGGATGATGGGCTACCTTGGCATGGAAGACCACAGGGATCAGTGGATGGGGGGGAGTGGGGATGGTGTGGCACCGCCATGCGTGATTCACCAGCCCCGTGGGACCCCCCCTGCTGACTCATCAAATTTAAGGACAAAGCCGGCGTCAGCCCCAGCCCACCCAACCCCAATCACCCGACAACCAGCCTATGATGTCCTATCCACCAGCAACCATATTGGGGTTGGCAGCAAAATCCCAATTTTTTTTTCCCCAACCTCACCCCCTTTGATGACCCTCAAAGGGGAATTTTCCACTTTTCCCCTTGGAACCATGGGCAAGAACTGGAATTCTTTAATTATTTTTTGACCACCATTGATGGGGAAACTATTGTCAGGGAAAGTTAAGTATTTTGAGTACCCATGGCAAATACGTATATCACCACAGTCAAACTAACAGGTGGGGAAAAAGACGACTGTTGCAGAAATGTTTTGCTTTTTGCAACAATAATGCTTATGCCCATGTCTTAAGCAAATAAAAAACATACTGGTCCCCAGACGGTAATTTCTACCCCGGGGCTTCAGTGAAATATCCCCGTAACAGGTTTATCTTACTCTTCGTATGTTTCACTTCTTAAAAAAACAGGCCGACAGAAGTGCAGGTTATATAAGATTTGAAATGTTTTTTTGTATCTCAAACAAAAGTTTAGCATATCTTTTATCCCTTCAAGAATGTTGTAATGCGAGTCTTTGATTTTGTTCAAAGGGAAAACTGTCATTCAGCGTTATACGAGCAAGAGGAAACGTTTTGGGATAAAACTGTTTGTACTCTTACTGTGCAGGGCCCCGGGGTTTGGGTATTTTTGTATACCGGGAAGTAAAAAAATTTAAAAAATACCAAGGTTATTGGGTATCCAGGTGAGTAAGTGAGAAACATGATGTCTCCTTTTCTTGGGAAAAGGGGGATACATTAACCCGATAGCTGGGCACAAACCCCCCCCTTCTCAGTGTTTTACGAGTGAAAAAGACGATGTGTGCAGCGAGTGCGTTTAATGTAAAATTTTGCCCAGGGTCAAACACAGGTGCTCATGGGGATGACGTGCAGGGTTTTTTCTGCCAATGAATCATGGCTTTTCGGTGGCATGACAAACGGATGTCCATTGTGCAACCCTTACGAATGAAAGCAAGACAGGGCAAAGTTTATCGAGTGCTAATGACGTATTCGAAAACCAGTGACAGTGATTGATTTACACAAAAAATGGCTTGGGGTTTACAATGGACATGCAGATTGGTTTTGTTGCTGGTTTGTAAGAGTTACAAGTGGTACTGAAACTTTTTTTCCTCCATGGGGGCATTTCAATGCTCAATGCATATAATATGTACCCAAATAAAGACTGGCAACAGACCACCGTAAAATTTTTTTTTCCTTGTCAGAAACTCAAATGAAAAACCAGGGAAGAAAACCCTAACAAAAAGGGCCTCGAATTACCAGGTAAACCCAAGCGTTTATGGGAGGGAAGGTGTCATTTCATAATACGCTTCCTTCAAAATCAGAAAAAGTTTGCTCAGAAGGATGCATCGTCTGTGCACAAACAAAACGCGGCAACAAAGACGCAAAGACCCGGTTTTTTGTGAGGGAAATTAAATGCCTCCGTGCATGGGCCTTGTTTTCAAGGAGTTTCCCAACCCGCAGTTCTAAAACCATGTCCAGTAATTTTAAAAATGTAAATATATGATAGAACATTAGTATTTTACAAAGATTTGTGCATGTTTATGTAATAAACAACAGTATAAACAATAATATGATAAAACTTTAGTGTGGGTTTTGGTTTCCCCAATACAGTGGTTTATATATTTAACATTATAACAGTATTGGTCTCCAGGCCCCAAATTATAGGGAAAAGAAAAAAAAATTGAAAAGATAAGAAAAAACATAAAAACCCCTAAATAAGTAAAGCGCGATTTTAATTCGTCGATGTTGCTGCCCCCCACATCATTTTGGCAAACTTTTGGCCCCGATCTCAGCAAGTCTGATTTAGAATTTTTTTTTTTTCTTATTACCCTTTCCCAAAAAAAGCCTTTAAATTTTGTAAAAAAAAAAAATAATTTTTTTTTTTTTTTTTTTTAAAATTTTTTGGACACTGGGGCACCCCTTCAACTTTGGCCTTGGACCCTGAAGGGGTTAAGAATCTAGTGGGTACCAGGTGATAAGGGATGGTGAAGCTGAAAAAATTCCAAACCCCAACAAGGTTCAGTTGTGACGAAACAGGCCTGTTCTGGAAGAAAATGCCAAACAGGACCTACATTACTCTGGAGGAAAAGGCACTCCCAGGACACAAGCCTATGAAAGACAGGCTAACTCTCATCTTTTGTTGTAATGCTAGTGGGGATTGCAAAGTGAAGCCTTTACTCATGTATCACTGAAAATCCCAGAGTGTTCAAGAAAAACAGTGTCTCATCACTCATCAATACTCTTCAATAAAGGTAAGTGTCATTGTAACATTTATTTATGTAGTTATTGTGCATGTCTCATTGTTTTCCTTGTAGGGAAGTGTATATTTCATGAAAAAAAAAAAAAAAATTTAATACTTTTGGCTGTCTGGAATGGATTAATTGGATTTCCATTATTTCTTATGGGGAAAATTAATTCGACTAACGATAAATTCACCTAAAGATAAGCTCTCTCAAATGGATTAATATCGTTGGTCAAGGGTCCACTGTATAATGATAACACTATTTGTGCGGTTACTGTGTTGCATACAACGAGTGGGTATATATACATAATGCAATGTATTGGTCTCACAGGCCACACAAATTACTTGAAAAAATAAAATATTAACCCTTTCAGGGTTTATGGCATACTAGTATGTTTTATGCACCAGGGTTATTGACATACTAGTACACATAAATTCTAGTGCCTTCAAATCTAGCGAGAGACAGCTAGTAGACCTACATATGAAAGAATGGGTCTGTGTGGTCACTGTGCACAGTATAAAAAAAATCCTGCAGCATGCAGTGTGTAATGAGAAAAAAAAACCTTTAACCGTGTTTTTGGTTTAAAACAGCGGCTTTGCACTGTATTTTCGTATGGTATTTATGCTTGTATTCTAGTTTTCCTGGTCTCATTTTATCAAATGGAAGACATATTACAGAAATTGAGATGATTTTGATTGGTTTCACAATGAAAAGTACCTTGAAATTGAGCTCAAAGTAACAGAAATGTTCGATTTTTGCCAAAGTTCAAAAGTAAACAAATTGTGCCATGCGTCCAATACACATCAACTGGTGAGTCTAATTTTCTTTCACAAGTGCATTGATATTATTTATACCATTTGTACACTAATGCAGTAGACTGCATAACAGTAAATCTTCTCTTTTTTTTGTGAGAATATAAATTCATAGTGGAAAGCAAAAGAAATGTAAGAGGAGCCTGGGAACGTGACTAATGAACAGAGGAAATGTTGTTTTTGTTCCAGGAATGTCTATCTTGTTTATTCTGGACCCTGTTTGGAAATTGGCATCTTTTGAAATTTGTGTGAAATTGGCAAAATTACCAATTTCTGACCACTTTATTGGATAGTTAAAATCGGTAGAGGGGTGGTTTCTTGTACTTATTCGATAGAAAAAATGGAGTTCTAGCGAAATAGTTATGATTTTTGTCGACTAGTGCACTGGAATTGGCCAAAAATAGGGCTCAAAGTGGGTGAAATCGCCGATACGTAAACATCGTCGAGACCGCCAACTTTGCAAGAGCATAATTCCGTAAGTTTTCCATCAAATTTCATACTTTTGGTGTCATTATGATCGGGAAAAGATTCTCTATCATTTCTTAAGAAAAAATAATTTTGTTTTTTCCGAAAAATTTTTGACCCTGAGAACAAGTTTAAGAAAAAGAAAAAGAATAGAATGAAAGTAAAAATAATAATATCAAGTGAGCAGGAATTGCCAATGTTGCCATCAGTGGTTCACTTTCTGTCAACTTCATGCCTCTATATCTTGGTTAGTACTGATCACAAAATTTCTCTTTTCTTTTAAAGCACTCACAAAAACATTCTTAAGATTTTGGTAAAACAGATTTGTTTTTTCTAATATTTTTCGACAATGGAGAGCAAATTTGTGATCAGGGGTCTCAACAGTGAAAGGGTTAATACCTCCTTCCCCAGATATATCATCATAATGTCCTATCACTTGCAACACATCTGTACAGTCACTTTTCAATACTGTCATTCGTTATCTGCGGTAGGGAGAGATTTTCTACTATTGTTTGCTTACTCCTGAGTGCACACTGCAAAACACATTACACACTTACCACTTTATGACGGATTATTACACTTGTGTTTACACTAGTTAAACTTACTAGTGGAAATTGTCAGTATTTCAGAGTGTACTGCACAAATTCACTGTTGTGAAGTTTTCGTGACATCTCGCTCTGAGTATTTGAGTCAATCTGGCCTTGCGGGTGCTACATAGTGCCCCAGCTCCCCATCCCACAAAGGAAATGCTGACCTCAGATTTATAGACATTCATTGCTAGTTCTTGCAACAGCATTCAACCCCTTAACTGTCCAAATATAGATCTATGTTCTCTAGCCCAGCGCTCCAAATATTTTGAAAAAAAACAAAAAAAAAAAACATTTTTTTATTAAAATAAAGAGGGCATTTTTCTACATGTAATAGGATAAGCAAAATTTTTAGGGTCAGTACTTACCAAGATATAAGACTGAAAATTTTGGGTGTGGTGTCACGTGACGGCAACATGGGTCGGGCCCGCTTACAGAAGTATTGCCGATATACCTTTTATTCTCTTTTTTTATTTTATATAATTTTTATGTTCTGATAATTACAATTGGGTGGTAGTTCCTGTGATTTCATAGCCAATCTTTGTTCTGACTGAAAGGAGTACTCAAATAGTCACAAAAACACGGGACAGGTGAACATTTTCACCTACCTTGGTCATTACTATTGTCTAAAATATATACATACTGTTTATAGGTCCCAGCAATGTTTTAGACACGCTGGAGTATATTTGAAACTCCTTGAAGCACGGTGTAAATGAGTGCCACTGCCTTGGCTTTATTGTTTTCCCTGTTACATATAAACATGTCTGTCTGTCTGTCCATCTATCTGTCTAGCTCTCTCTGTTTATCTGTGTCTCTTCTTATCTGTCTGTCTCTCTGTCTGCCTGTCTCTCTCCTTGTCTCTCTTTCTGTCTCAGAGAGAGCCACTCATGAACAAACACGTATTACACATGATGCAGAGTAGTCACGTCTGATTCCTGAGCAAGTGAAAATGAGTATTACTTGCCAATCATGCTTATTATGCATTATATCTACGAGCACAGTATAACACTTTATCTGGATTTTTTTTGGGTTATCCAAGGTAATTTACACTATGTATAATTGTATTTATGTACATATATCTGTATGACACAGACAGAGATAGAGATAGACAGAAACAGAGATAGACACAGACAGAGATAGACATAGACAGACAGATGGAGATAGAGACAGCCAAAGCCAGCCACCCAGCCACCCAGCCACTGGCCAGCCAGCTGGCCAGCCAGCTGGCCAGTCCGCCTGCCAGTCAGCTGGCCAGTCAGCTGGCCAGTCAGCCCGGGCCCGCCAGCCTGGGCCCGCCAGCCTCCAGCCAGCCTCCCAGCCGCTGCCAAACATGTATTACACATTCCAAAATTGTTTCTCTTTGCTTAGGACATAGGTTACAGGACATTCTGGCAGGACGACACTACCAGTGGTACCAAACTTGAAAGGATGTTGCACATGGGTTATTGAAGTTTTTGATATTCCTCGACCATTTGTGGCCACATCAACCTCAAAGCCACTAAACTCCCGGGTCAACATCACTTTCCTCTTAAAAGGGGAGTGTAATACGACAGATATCAGTGAATCCCCGGTGTTTGCCGCGCTGTTTGCTCAAGCTGGCACTCAGTTGAACTAGTGCTCCCACAAGGTACTAAGTGGTCCCAGATTTTTTTTAATACTGCACACACCAAGTGTGTGGGGGGCCACCAACTGTCCTGGAGTGGGGGGGGCCCCCAACTGTTGTTTTGGAGTGGTGGCCACCAAAATGTTGTTCTGGAGTGGGGGAACCACAATGGTTTTCTGGAGTGGTGGCACCAATGAAGACTTGACGATTAATGACTTGATGACTTTCGAATGACTTGCTGGTTGATGGCTTTTCTAGTTTTAGCTATATAACTTTTGGGGTTTCCCGTCATGGGCCC
>NW_026473624.1:0-11167 GCF_026875155.1 Cherax quadricarinatus | reverse complement strand
CACTTGCTTATACCAGATGGTAAAAGTTTTTGGTTGCTGTCAACGAAATCCCCCAGGGTTTGTCAAGCTGTCTTTGGGCCAAATTTTGAATAACTTCCTATACTTAGCTGGGATGCATTGATATGCTCCCAGAACTGTAGCCTTCACCACTTTATAATTGGAAAAATAAGTGTCATTTAAACACGTGAATTCCTGTGCCTTACCAAACAACGCTGTGTGAACCAGTGATGCCCAATGCTGTTCCGGCCACCTCAAGGCTCGAGCCTGATTTTCGAAAGTTTCGAAAAATTGTTCTGGTTCTGCCTCATTGAAGCGGGGAAAAAGCTGTACTGCTTTCTGTAAACTAAAGTCATTTACAACTTGAGAAAACTGCCTTCTTTATTTTTCCCTATCACACTCTTCCTTGGCATGTGCCCTCTGTTCCCATACTGCTCAAAATTGGTTTTCGCCAACTCAAGAGCCAATGCAGCTGATTCGCCTTCAGACAACCCTGTTGCACGAGACTGACGATTTTGATCAGCTGATGTATCATTTTCCTCCTGCGAGAACATCAGGGTTTTATTTCTGGCTCCCGTATTGGGAGGAGTTTGATGTGCCATCTCCTCTTCTCGAAGTTTGATACTTATAAGAATACGAAGCTGCGCAGCTCTGAGAGTGCGTTCATAATCAATGCCAATGGAACGAGCAATTTGCCAACACTGCTGTAGGGAAAATTTAGACAAGTTTAATAAAGTGTATTCAGACGCGCATACAATAGCAAGGCTGATACACAATAGCAAAGCTGACTGCAAAATCTTCACACAACAGCAAGATTGACCATAGCAAAGCGAGCACAATGAACAAACAAGCTGTCAACGATCATACAATAGCAGGCTGTCCATAAAACGCAAGGCTGACACCCAAAGTTTTGTAAAGTGTTGGCAAAGCTAATGCAATGCCAGACAGCAAGCTACACAATGTTCCTGCTTCCAGCATCACCCTAGGGTCAACTCGTGCTCTAAGTCCAGCTCCAGATCCCAGACAGGCCCCTATATTACAACCCAAGAATCCAAAGGCCTGTTATCCTGGGTGTAAAGGGAGCAAAATAAACACAGAAGAAAAACTTTTGACTTATATTATCCTTCACCAAGTAAGAACAAAAGTATGTACACTATACACACTATGTACAACAATAGGTATTAGTGCACTCCACGGTAAGCAAGGCAGAATAGAAACCACTAGAGAGCAAACCTTGCTTCAACCAGCTCTAGAATGGAATTGACAAGGGCAGACAGGCGAGTGGTACCCACAACACCTCTGCAATTGCCAAAACCATCTTCTCATTGGCTTGAACGACGAGGCCCCATCATCCGATCCTTAGTACTGATTCGCTGGTTGGGGGAGATAGCCTTTCAATGAGGGTGTGTACATGCGCCGAATAAAGGTTACGTACTCTTTGCATGCCACATCTAGTGTCAGTAGACCAGACAACATTATAATCTTATTCATACACTATAATATAGGCACGGCTTCGATCGCTCCGTATAATGAAATTTTTTATTCATTTGTGCGTCTTGATTATGCTTCTGTATTATTTTTATGTCTAATATTATTTCAGAATAAACATGGTAGGTAGACAAAAAAAATGTTAATAATAGCGCAATTATACAGCATTTTATAGTGCCATTCTTGATAATATTGCACCAATTAAAGAGGTTAGGATTAAACAAAGAACCAAACCCTGGATGACTACTGAGATATTAGATAATATGAAATTCAGGGACCAGTTGATTTAAGATAAACAGGCAGGATATTGAGCTAAATGAATTCCAGAGAGTTAGAAACAGAGTGCAGAGGCTTATGAAAGGAGCAAAAGGAAGGTATTATTGTTCAAAAATCGAAGAGTACAAGAATAACCCCAGAAAGTTCTAGTAACAAGTAAAACAGTTGGGGTATATCCATAAACCCACAGTTAGATCTAACATAGGGCTAAATATTGATAACAAGGTATGCCATACTACACTTCTGTGGCATCAACACTAGTAAGTAAACTGCCGGTTGCAGCAAATTTAACACAGATTCGGATAAATTTAAAACAGTTGCCAACTAGGAGGTGTATCTTATGACTTCGTACGTAAACAACTAAATAAATTAAAGCCAACTAAGAGAGCTTCTGAATTATCAATTCCCATTGTGCATATAATAAATTTGTTCATACCTAGAGTATACCTAGAGAGGGTTTCGGGGGTCAACGCCCCCGGGGCCTGGTCTGTGACCTGGTCTCGTGGTGGATCTGGGTCTGATCAACCAGGTTGTTACTTCTGGCAGCACGCAAACAGATGTACGAACCACAGCACGACTGATCAGATACTGACTTTAGATGCCTCTCCAGCGCTTTCTTAAACACAGCCAGGCGTTTATTGGTAATCCCCCTCATGTATGCTGGGAGGCAGTTGAACAGTCTTCGGCACTTAATGTGTTGTCTCTCAGTGTACACGTGGCGCCCCTGCTATTCACTGTACATGTCATAGCATGAGCCAGTTCTTGTATGAAAATAATTAATTTTACCTCTCTAATAGTATATCTTCTTTTTATTGTAACTGCTTTTACGTAGTTAATATGCTTACCTGTTTTTAGCTTTTAAATATAAATAATAATTACCACAAGGAGCTCAATGGAAATAAGTCACTCTGACTGTTTTGGGTTATTCTAGGTTCTACACATTTGCTGCTATGTATGATGATTATTGCAAATGTGTATACCTAAATAAACTTACTGACTCCTCGTTGCATCGTGGCGAACCGTTTGGAAGAAGTCCCTGGAGTGAGGTTCACTCACAGTTTGGAGATGAGCAGTCACCCTGTCTGATGTTACACCCCTATCATGTTGTCAAGCATCTTTTAAGTGATGGGGCCATCCCAATTTGACTGTAGGCCAGTGCTGCACTAGGCTTTGGTGCTGGAGCAGCAAGAGTCTCCCAATCAATGATGGCACTGGCATAGCTAGGGTCCTGTATTCCTGCCGAGTCACTGAGGTTGTCCAGAAGAATTTATTTTATTTAATTCATTTGATGCTATGGAAGAGGATAGGAAAGCTGATAGGGCAATCTGGGATGATTTTCTTAGTCCCAGCCCCCCAAGCCTGACTGGAAGTGAGGCTTGCAACCACTGTCCATCTTTAAGGTAAAGATTCAATACACTCCCTAGCGTGGTCTTAAGGAGAAAGTCATATTCCTTGAGTTTCCGACTGCTGAAGGCTGGGGAGCATCTCAGGAAGTAGGTAAGTTTTGGGATTGACAGGCACCTGATGAGTAGGTAGAAGGCATCGATGTCTTTCATCCTTCCTTCCATCATCCTGAGGCCTGAGATATTTTTTCTAGGATCAGATCGATGGTATTGGGCCCAAGAGGAGCACCAAGGAGAGTGCTGTTGGCTGGATCAATGGCTCGTGCTCCTGTGGATTTGTAGAAGCTATTTCACATTTAGTGGGGTTTAAAGACAGTCCCAGGCTCTCTCCCATGTCTTTAATTTTTCCGATGTCATCTAGGAGAGATTCTGTTGTGCCAGCTAGGGTTCCATCATCCAAAAACCAGATACTGAGCTCACTGGAGAGCGCTTCTGTGACTTCCTTGTTGACCAGACAGAATAGAAAGGAGGCGAGAGGGTCCCCCTGTTGCACACCCTCACATGAGTCAATTTCATGGTCCTCAAGCAATAGTTTAGAAGTCACACTATCACACACACCACACACACACACACACACACATATATATATATATATATATATATATATATATATATATATATATATATATATATATAAATATATATATATATATAAACACTGATCTCTGGCTGAAGGAGACTCGAACCTACGAACCTTGGAACAAGGTACGCAGTGCTTTACCAATCTACCCACACTGGACCAATACCTTGGAGTCCAGCTTGCGCTAAACTTTGATCCAAGGCAGCCACCTTTCAGGGAGAAGGCTTACAGCTTTTCATCTCATCCCCTGCATGCATCAGCCTTACTAGAGATATTAACAGTGCAAGGAATTCGCAAGAGCAGGCGAAATATACACAAACACTGATCTCTGGCTGAAGGAGACTCGATCCTACGAATCTTGGAACAAGGTACGCAGTGCTTTACCAATCTACCCAACAACAACAACAACAACAACAACACCAATAATAATAATCATAATAATAATAATAATATTAATAATAATAATAACAAAGTTGTTAGGTTATCTCGATATTGTACTTAGAGGCTTCCGAGCAGAGCCAGGGTCATTTTGACTGTATAACCTCTTCGCTACTAATCCTAAGATATGGATTAAATTATATTAACAGCGTACATACATTAAGAGATACACAAGGATGTCCTTAACGCCCACGCAGAGGCTGCCAACACAGACATTACACACAGTGGATGACGAACCAGCCAGTGTGATGGTTAAGCTTGGTAAACATATCAGCTGCGTTAACTTTCTAAAATGTCTTGTAAATAAGGGTGAATGAGCACTGAGGATATACCACTCCTTGATAATAATAATAATAATAATAATAATAATAATAATATATTAATAATTTATATGAAGAGATACACAAACATATAATAATTACAGGTGACATAAATGGAAGATTAAAACAACAACCTTCGCATAGGTGAATCCAAGCACTTTTTATTTGCCTCACTATCACCATTATTATTATCACCATCACCAACACTACAACCACTATCTGTACCATCACAACCTTCACTATCATCATTATTATTTTTTTTTATATTTTATTTAAAACCAATACAGTTTAACATAAAAATAAAGAAACAGTATGGAACCTAATCAAATTAACTGACAAACGGATTGTACCTACATGCTCGCAAGATATTACAACAAAAACTTACATCAAGAACATAACTAAAAACAAAATTACATGTCACAGGGTCATGAATTGACATATATACAAAACCTTGCATATATATAAATTGTACATATAAATGACATCTGACAAAGGTTCAATACACTTGAACATAAAATATACAAAGAAGTTATATCAGTTAAAATCCCATCCTTCACATTAATCAAAAAACCAAAACCTAACATCATAATCTGACTAGATAATCTACATACTATCCCTAACAATACAGCTGAACATATCCCAAACATACAAATAAACAGAAAAAGAATACAGCTTAGAACACAATAACAAGCTCTATACTGTTACAATACACCCATATACAAATTTCAGACAAATGGACTACGTCACTAAACTGTCTAGATATGTCTGTATACCATACAGACTAAAACTTAACATCAAGAACTTGCATGAACACCAAACCGGTATCAGGGTACAGACCATAATTATAAACTTTAAAAAAGAATCAATCATGCATATATAAAGTATTACATAACGTCTGACCCATGACAAAGGCTCAATACAATAGAAAGAGATATATATTTATATATATACACATACACACCCACACACCCACACCCACATCCACACACACACCCACACGTACACACAAAAATTTTCACAAAATCACATTAATCAGATGCACTGTATGCACAATGCAAAACAGTATATAAGTATATCTCATCGTGCAAAAACCCAGCACGTAACATAAATACAAACTAAAACACACTTCATGTCGCAAATAACTTATTTCTCAAGAATCATGTTATACAAGACTGATACACATCATAATTATACATAAAAAATCTACTATATTATACCTACATTCTGAAAAGTGTTATATCTACCATAACGAGACCTTGAGCTCTACATCCACACTTGGATGCCATAAAGTCCCAATGAAAACCAGGAAACCTTTCCAAACCCACATTCACAACACACTCACGACCCCCCCCCCCCAGGGAGGCGAGCCCACTGTTGCCCCCTGACTCCCTCCAACCTATGAAAACCCCTTCACTCACTCATATCCAATCACAGATTTACGAGAATCCCTAACGTTAGCATTCTATACCCCTCTGAGAAAGCCTGATCCCACCTCCTCCCATACAAATCTCTGTTACGACACCTCGTACTATAGAACGTTACCGCAAGAACCTTTCTTCTCTCCTCACTATCCCCTCTCCCCCTCATCACCCACGACATATATATATATAATCTACCATGATATAATCTAAAGCTCTTATGACACCCTCGTCTAACCCACCCATATCTAGACTTAGAGCACGCAAAACCGACACCCCACGGCCCCCCACCCTCTGTACCAACCTACTTAACCAGCACCTAACCTCCTCTAGCCCTTCACAAAAGTAAACTACATGGAACGCTGTCTCATCCCCTCCACAGATACCACACCCCCCACCCTCTACAACCTGTCTGTTTCGTAATATCTCACCAGACGGAAGGATCCCATGCAGAAAACGAAACATCACCTCACGCGCCCGAGGTTTTAACTTCAATTTACTAAATCTAAACCAAATACTCTTCCACGCATACATGGGGAACAAACCCTCAACTGGGACAACGCACCTACCTACAAGTAACCTACACAAAACCCTTATACGAACCTTTCTCAGTTCCCTAACCAACATCACAGCCCTCAAAACTATTTCACATTCCCTCAACTCCATTCCTCGATACCACATACCCAGCCTGTCGTGTATCCTTCCCAAACGCCCCGCGTTCACACCCCTCACGCAACACTTCCCATTTAATAAACACACATTTAGCCCTCCGTCTCAAATCCAACAACTCCAACCCACCCTGACTTACAGGTAACATTACAACCTCCCTCCGTAACCAATCACAACGTGAACCCCATAAAAATTTGTACACCTGTCTTAGTATCCCCGCAATCGCTGTCCCTGTAATTGGGAACACAGCTGCAACATACCAAACCTTACTATACAATAAAATGTTCACGACTATCACTCGCTGTATCAGAGTTAGGTGCTGGGGTCTCAGAACACCTAGACGCCCCACGATCCTTTCCAATAACCTATCCGAATTTTCCTCCCGCGCCGCAACCATGTCATCCCTATAAATAATACCACAAATCTTTAAAGACACCGCCCATTCTTTAACAACATTACATCTCCCCCCCACACCCCCACCCAAGAACCCAACCCCATGCCCCTTGACTTCGCACTATTTACCTGCATTCCCGTGGCACTTCCAAATAATTGCACCACCTCGTCCAACACTCTCATTGACATCCCTGCACGAATGAGAACAGTGGTGTCGTCAACATATCCAATTAACCCCGGCCAGGCCCTCCCACCCCCCACACTTCCCTCACATGGCGTACATAAGCTACGGTCAACCATTCTATAAAAGGGGTCCTGGAAACACGCAAACAATATTTGGGACATGGGGCATCCCTGTCTAAGGCCTCTTCCCATTGCAATTTCCCTCCCCATACACCCATTAATCTGTATCCTCATTTTCGCTCCCTTGTACAACGTATTTACCCACTCAACTATTTCCTCCCCAAAACCCTGTCTCCTAAGTATAACCTGCAAAGCTCCCCTTTCCACTCTATCATATGCTCCCTGCCAGTCTAGAGCCAACAAAGCCGCCCCTCCACCCCCACCCTTAGCTTCCACAAAACTTCTCAGTATCCCATGTCCTTCAATCATCGACCTTCCCGGCAACCCGAACTGAGATTTGACACCCACCCTCTCCACTACACATTTTGAACCTATTACCTAAAAATTTTTGCAAACACCTTATAGTCTGCACACATCAGTGATATGGCTCGGTACTCCCGAAGGGTGGGCTGCCCCTTGACCTTCGGGACCAACACTACTACTGCTGTTTCCTGCTTCTCCCCCAACTTACCCTTCTCCTTCATACTATTAAATAACCTAACTATAAATTCCTTTATCAATGCCCAGTGTTGTAAATAAAATTCTACCGGGAGACCATCAATACCGGGAGCTTTCCCCTTCCTCATTCCCCTTAACGCATTCTCTATTTCCTCTGCCGTAATCGTCCCACCTAAAGCCTTTCGATCACTATTTCCTAAATTACACGGTCACATACGTACACACCTTGTCCAAGCCCGTCACCCACCCCCCCACTGTTCCAGTACTTCTCGTACCAAGCCTCCGCATACGCACACATCCCCTTCGTGGTTCTTATCTCCTGCCCTACTCTATAATTCCCAACCATCTCCGTTACCTCTAAACATGGTATAGCCGTCAACGCCTGCCTTTGCTTTTGATGCGCAAAACACATGCTGACGGCTTGTCGCCCCAAAGCACTTCCTCCACCCCTGCCTGCATCCTTACAGCTTGAAACCTTTCATTTTGCAACACCCTCAACCTCCCCTTTATTTCAGCTATTTCATCCATAGGAAAATTATTCCCACCCACCCCCCTCCCATAGCAACCTCTTAACCTATCCTCTAAATAGTTAGCCAGTCCATATTTTAAATTATTAATACGTTTTCCTTCTCTCACATAAAACTTTCTAATCCTTTCCTTTGCGACACTATCCCACCATGTCACAATGTCATCCACTCCCTGTTCTTCCACACTAAGCTCCCTCCATAGGACTGAAAACCCCTCCAACCCCTCCTCATCACCTAACACACTTATATTTAATTTCCAATAACTTCTATATATGTCCGCGAGCGTCCCCACCCAACCTCCACCACCACTGCCCTATGATCTGACATTGCAGCTCAACAGTACTGAAAGATTTCACGTCCACTCCCTGAGAAAGGTACACTCTATCTAGTCTCGCAGCATAACTACTCTAACAAACGTATATCAGTCTCCCACACCGCTCCCCCAAAGGCATCACGTAACCTAACATCCCTTAATAAATCCCTAAGAGCCACAGACATATATCCAGCCCCTCTTGGGTCCACATCAGCCACCTGATTACACTATTCCAGTCCCCACCAACTATCGCCACCTCTGGCAGTGCACTTAGGGAAAACACAAGATCCTCACGCACAAAATCATTCTTTACCTTTATGTTATTTTCTGCCGCGCATACACACTCACAAAAGACACACGCTTACCCATCCACCACCCATCCACACGCAACACCCTCCCTCCCCCTCCTCCCTCGCTTCTCTGCAAAACAAACGGCTCATCTCCCTTATTAAAATTCCCACACCACTTTTAGACGGGGAGATGGCAGGGTAACTACCCGAAATCCTGCCACCTCCAACACCCTACCCTCTTTGAAATTGTGCTCCTGCAGGAACACAACATCCATCTCTAGATTTATTCAGAAAATTACGAAACCAATCTCTCTTCATACCGCTACATAACCCATTAACATTTACAGACATACACCTAAAGCCTATTAAAGTTTCCACCCCTGCTTCCTCTCATCACTCTTTACAACTCCAGAGCTTGAATTTACGTTCAACACCTTCAGAGTGCTCTCTTTCCCTCCCCCCTTCTTCCGGTGCCTCCTATCATGGCTACCACCACCTACACCACTACCTTCACACTTCACCTCAGTCTGTTTCCCAGGCCTTTGTGCAGGCGTAAGGACGTCATCAGAATCTGATGTAGCCGCCCTCTTTCTCGTGACAGTCATGTTACACATATCTTGGTCAGATGTTACTCTCGATGAACCTCCACCTCCACCTGAGAATGGTTTAATGAGTCAATGGACGACTCCAAACCACCATCACGTCCCAAATTATCATGTCTCAGACTTTCTGGAAGCGACGATTCTCCAATGACACCACGCTCAGATGTAACATCCCTCTCTGGTGGTGACAACGTCTCAACACCTCCACCAATTCCTCCTCAATCTCAAGAACCTTCTCTTGTACTTGGCTGCTCCTCCTTATCCACAGGAGACGACACCTGATCAGGCAGTTGGGGGCGGGACTCCAACTCACCACCAGTCCTGTGTGCCCGATCCACTATCTCGCTCCACAAAACACCACGCCCTCCATCCGATGTTTTGTTCCTCACCTGCCACCTTTGAAGCAGGGCTGCGACGTCCACCACAGGTCCAGGCACATGTCTTCGCTTGTCACAGGTCGCCGCTATGTGTGATCATACTCACCACATAGGCGGCACGTACGTCGTTGTCCTGGGTACATTACCATTACCTGAGTCCTGAAATCTTGTAGGTACACATAGGATGGTATTGGGTGCCTCAAAGTCATTTTGAGGTTGAAAGAACCCTCTGGAAAACCAGCATAGGCTCCTGCCGCCCACGTACCATGTTGAGCATAATGCACCGTCCCATACTTCTCAAAAACTTTCCTTATATCCGCCTCGTCCGCCTCAAAGGGAACGTTGCGTAACTTGATCCACGTATAATACCGTGAAACATCTATCATTCTTACAGTGACAGCTGGTGTGACGTTAAGACTCACGTCCTGAAACCTGGTGACTAACGATTCATAAACCGTTGCTGATAGCAGTTTGACGAAAATTCGTTGTCCTCCGTTCAATGCTACACCATACAAGTCACTATCTTGTACTCCATAAGTCTCCCGTATGATCTTTGGCAATAAGACTTGCGCAGAACTGGGCGTTATCGTTCCTTTAAGTAGCTCGATGCCTACAGTATTTATCCTTCGTCTCAGACTAACCGCCATCTTGACGATCACAGTGCACCTAAGTTGTCAGCCGAGGTGTGACAGCACCACTTCACACCACTGCAGCCAGGTAACTGACAAGGGCGCTCGCCTACAAACAACAGAGGGGTGCAGAGCACTACCGCACACTACCGTGGTCAGGCAGCGAATGGTCAGTATCATCATTATTATTACCACCATCACCAACACTACAACCACTATCTGTACCATCACAACCCTCACTATCACCATTATTATTACCACCATCACCAACACTGTGAAGGCTTACTCAGCCCTGTAACAACTTCAGACAGTATTACCCAGGCTGGCTCCTCCTCAGGAAAATTAGTGAATAGAAAAAGAAATAATAACAGAGAAACATAAACACTTTATTATGTAGAAAATATAAAATATAAAACACTTAAATATGAAATATTAATCCTACATTAAAGAAAATGAAAAAGGAAAAATATAAATGATAACTGAATTCAACGCTAATTTAACACTTGGGTGTCTGGTGTTGGTGACACTGCTTGTTGAAATCGTAGCCGTTTTCTGATGATGGGGGGGGAGGTCGGGAGGTGTGGTGACCACCACTGGCTAGTTCTTCACAGATTAACGCCGTGAGTAGTATCCCCTGACAGGGAAA